>CAUYPK010118303.1:0-70920 GCA_963574355.1 Loris lydekkerianus
AGCTCTGGGATAATTCGAAGAAAATCAATATTTATCTTATTGGGATCCCTGAAAGCAACAAAGTGGCTTCACAAGGCACAGAGTCTCTTCTCCATAAGATTATGAAGGAGAACTTTCCAGACATGCCAAGAGATTCTGAAATTCAGAAAGCAGACAGTTTCAGAACTCCAGCATGACTCAACACAAATAAGACATCCCCCAGACACATCATAATCAATTTCACTAAAATTAATATGAAGGAGAAAATTCCGAAAGCAGCCAGATGAAAGAAAACCATCACCTACAAGGGCAAGAATATTAGAATAACTGCAGATTTCTCTGCTGAAACCTTTCAAGCTAGAAGAGCATGGTTATCGACTTTTAATCTCCTAAAACAAAATAACTTTGAACCCAGGATCCTGTACCCAGCTAAACTGAATTTCATTTATGATGGAGAAATTAAATATTTCAATGATATTCACATGTTGAAGGCATAGAAGTCGTCCTGGGAGATCAGACAGGAGATCAAATTTCATTTGTGAAACATAACAAAAGGTACATAGAACAGAAATGGGGAGCAGCTTCAAATAATTCAGTACATTATGAGATATTGGCTGCTTTTGGGACACTAGACTACTTTTGTGGCCACTGGGACAGGGAACTATGATTAACATTATGTAAAATATGTAAGAACCTTTCCCAGGAGGAAATCTTGGGTGGAGGTGGGAGGGGGGGGAAGTCTTGTTAACAGAAGAAAGGGGTCCCAGACAAAAATTTAAAAAATATAAAAATGTCTTCCAGATTTAGTTAAATAATAACAGACTGAACTAAAGCCGAGGTCCACAAATCTCCTGGTGACCTAGCATCTGAGCAAAAGTAGAGAATCTTCTAGGAGGCAGAGACAACGATCTGGCCATCAAAATTTGCCCATCCCCAGGATAGCTGCAGCTGACAAGCCCCACCCACTCCCTTGCACGTGGAGCACGTGACTGGATTCTGCCAATGGCACTTAAGCAGGAAGTGGGTGTGTCTCCACCAGACCAAAACCTACCCGGAGTAAGTGATCTTTTCACTTAGGGTCTAATGATTTTAGTAACCTGTTCAGATCTAATTAGAATCTTACCCGGGACATTTTAATGAAAATCCATATTATCAATACAATTGTGATATGATACCTTCTGAATTGGCTGTGAGTTTGGATAGATAAGAACACTGAAAAGTTATCAACAGTTCAAGATTTCTTTTAACCCCCAAAGAATATGATGCTTTTGTTGGGGAAGGTAGTATTCCCTATTATTGTTGCAACTTCTTTTGAGTCTTCAAACGAATTCAAAATGAAATGATACTATATTTTTGGGAAAAGATTTTTTAAATTTTTAAATTTATTTAAATTTATTTTTTTTAGTTTCCATCAACAGCTTTGGATTTCTATAAGAAGAAAAGGGCCTCAGTTTCCCCTCTGTAAAGTGAGAATGAGTTCAGAGGTTTTGAACGTGGTGTACTGCAACAGGTCAGCAAATATCTGATTTAAATTTCATCTTTAACACCTTATTACAAGTGTTTGGAAACACACACTCAAAACTATTACATTCTAACTTTTAATACATGAGGGAATACGGACATCTTTACTTGCACTTTCAAATGAATTTTTTGAGACTCAAACTTTGGAACAAAGTGTCTACTTTGCTATCTTTGCATTGGAATTTCTTCTAACAATCAACAATTACAAAGATTGTAACAACATGGGTGGCGTCTGTGGCTCAAAGTGGTAGGGCACCAGTCCCATATGCCTGGAGGTGGCGGGTTCAAACCCAGCTCTGGCCAAAAAACAAAAAATAAAAAAATTGTAACAACACTGTTTCGTTTTACTGGAGGTGAGTGGTAAGAGTTTGATTTTGTTTGCTTCTATCCAAATTATATCACAATTAGCGAAGTGTAGATTAATTTTATGGCAAACCATATTTTACCCACCAGATTGATAAAGATCAGAGGTTTGATAGCACATTCTGTGAGGGAAACAGGTGCTCTAATTAGTTCTTGTTGGGAGTTCTGAGAAGTACAACCCCACTGGAAAATGTCAAAATGTTGAATGCACCTTTGACCTAGCAATTCCATTTTAGGAAATCAGCATACAGATTTTTTTTTCATGTACAGATATAGATACAAATATAGGTATTCTTTGCACCTGTGCTTTTTTTTATTATTATTCTTTTTTATTTTTTGAGACAGAGTGTCACTATGATACCCTTGGTAGAGTGCCATGGCATCACAGCTCACAGCAACCTCAAACTCTTGGGCTCAAACTCTTGCCTCAGCCTCACAAGTAGCTGGGACTACGGGTGACCACCACAATGCCTGGCTATTTTTTGTTGCAGTTGTCATTGTTTAGCTGTCCCAAGCCAGATTTGAACCGGCCAGCCTCGGTGCATGTGGTCAGCGCCGTTACCACTGTGCTACAAGCGCCAAGCCCAGCTATGTTTTTAGTGACCAAAAAATGGAAACGAATTGTCCATGAATGGAATTTGCTTATGTAAAAAAAATTTTTTTATTGTTCGGGATTCATTGAGGGTACCGATAATTAGTTTACACTGATTGCATCTGTTCAAGAAAATCCCTCTTATAATTGTGTCCCACCCCCAAGAGGTATGCCATACACCATGACCCCCTTGCTTAAGTAAATTTTATACGAACAGTAAATCTAGATGCGTTGATAAGAATAGTTTCCAAAATACCTTGTTATACAAAAAAAGCAGGATGGATTGCTTTATAGTATAATTTGGTTTAAAAAGGGATGAATATGCATGTGACTTTTTGTATATATGTAGGAAAAGTTCTGAAGAACACCCAAGAAAGGGGATGGGGGGAGGAGGGCCTGGGGAAGGTTGAAGAGAAGCCTGCTGCATTTCCATGTTCATGTATGAATTATATAAAGGGAACAATAATCAAGCCTGTGCATGCTCACGTGTATGAAATTTTCCAAGTTACTATACTATAAAAACATAGGTGTGCTACCCGGTAAGATGCCAGACAAGACTCAAAGTCAGCTGTCATCACAACGACTGGTTGTGTAACTGCCACTTAATGCCCAACAGGTTCAGTCTTGACCATGTCTCATCACAGAGGGTTTAGCATTTATTTTAAATTTCAAGTCTCTCTTCATTGACATGTGTCTTTATGTAAAGGATTGCTGGCAGTTGCTAGATATTGTTAATGAATCCATTTAGAATAAAAATTTCTCCTCATCCTCTTCCAAGCTTGTGGGTCAGGATGTTAAAGTTGGGAGGATCCCACTGAGAATCACCTAAAGTGTGTCCCATGCTGTGCATGCCTAGACCACGTGGCCCAAGATTCTGTGCCAGTACATCTGGGTGATGCCCAAGCCTGCAAGTCCTCAACAAGCTCCCTTGAAGAAGCTGAGATGTTTCCCAGGTTAGAGTCACCTGCAGAAAAGTAAGGAGAAAAGTATAAGCCCAACAAACTTTAATCCAGCTGAGTCAGTCAGGGTCCATCCAGAAAAACAAAGCAGCTCTGCGGATTTCTGTAAATATATATATATATATATATATATATATATTTTTTTTTTTTTTTTTGGTAGAGACAGAGTTTCACTTTGTTGCCCACAGTAGAGTGCTGTGGGGTCACACAACTCACAGCAACCTCCAGCTCCTGGGCTTAAGTGATTCTCTTGCCTCAGCCTCCCAAGTAGCTGGGACTACAGGCGCGCGCTATTTTATTGTTGCAGTTTTGGCCGGAGCTGGGTTTGAACCTGCCACCTCCATCATACGGGGTCAGCGCCCTACTCCTTTGAGCCACAGGCGCCTCCTCTGTAGTACTTTTTGAGTGGAAAGGTGGATGACATAGTGCTCTTGAGAATGCAAACCCCTGGTTTAGCCATTGTTGTTAACCTTCTTTAGAAAAATAAGAAAGGTTTAAAACTACCAGTTACCATAAGCATACTGTATTCTGTTATCATGAGATTTTCCCCTATGTATTTACTAAAAAAAGGGAAAATGCTTTCCTGTAATAGCCAAAGGTTTGCTTTAGTAGTTATTTGCCAAAGCCACCTTGATACTATTCACCCGTCCATCCATCCACTCAGCTAGCCGCCCCCATTCTCTATACCAGGCATTGTTCTAGGTGCCGGTCTGCAAAGAAGAAAGTAAACCAAATTTCCTGCCGTGAGGAGAATTTACACTTTAGTGGACTAAGAATGATTTCTATAGGAAAGTAAATTAGGTAATGAAATGTTCACTGTGGAAAAAATTTTAGCCACTTGAAATTACAAATTAAAGATAGCCTCTGACTTACAGTAGTTCAACCAACTCTTTTCTGACTTTATAATGGCCTGAAAGTGATATGCATGCAGTGGAAAGTGGACTTTCAATTTTCAACTTTGTATTTATTTAATTTTTGAGACAGAATCTCAAGTTGTCGCCCTTGGTAGAATGCGGTGGCATCACAGCTCACAGCAACCTCCAACTCCTGGGCTCAAGCGATTCTCCTGCCTCTGCCTCCCAAGTAGCTGGGACTGTAGGAGTCTGCTACAACACCCGGCTATTTTTTGGTTGTAGTTATTGTTGTTTGGCAGGCCGGGGCTGGATTCGAACCCACCAGCTCAGGTGTATGTGGCTGGCACTTGAGCTGCTTGAGCCACAGGCACCGAGCCTCGATGTTCAACTTTGATGTGCTTTTTCCTGGCTGGTAATGTGTAGTACCATGCTTGCTCAGGATGGCTGGGAATGGCAGCAAGCCCTTCCATGTTTCACTTTTGATACAGTATTCTAGTAGGTAAATAACATGATTTCTTTTTTTTTTATTTTAATAACATGATTTCTTATAAAATAGTTTTGTGTTCATGATTTTGTGTTCTGATTGTAGGCTAATATAAATGTTCCAAGTATGTTTAAAATAGGCTGGCTTAAGCTATTGTTTGGTGGGTTAGGTGTATTAAATGCATTTTTGACTTTCACTACTGTCAACATATGATGAGGTGATGTCCCAATAAACTCATGATTATGTCACCCCATCCTAAGAAGCATCTAAATTTTGTTAAGAGAAGGATATCTTTGCTCATAAAACTTACAGCGATTATTCAGCCATTATACCTTCTTTATTCTTATGATCAACATCTATAAGGAAAAAACCTGTGTATTCTCTTAATATTTTAAGAAAGTGTCTGGAAGTCTCCTGCCAGAAGTTATTTAAACAAGGAAATAATTCTAACAGGTTGATTTCAAAATACTACAAGAATCTCTGTTCTTCTACAATGTGTGTTTTTTACAGATTCGTGGCTGGCTTGCTTCTTTATTGGCCTCTGACTGGAGGAAATTTACTTACATTTTGTGAGACTCAGTTTCCTCATCTGTAATATAGGGATAAATTTCTGCCGGCACTGTTGTTCTGAGGATTAAATGACATAGTATAGGGAATGCCAGTAATTCTTTAGTAAAGACCTTTAGTTAAGGCTCGGCGCCTGTAGCTCAGTGGTACGGCACCAGCCACATACACTGGGGCTGGTGGGTTCAAACCCAGCCTGGGCCTGCTAAACAACAATGACAACTACAACAAAAAATAGCTGGGCATTGTGGCAGGCACCTGTAGTCCCAGCTACTTGGGAGGCTGAGGCAAGAGAATCGCTTAAGCCCAAGAGTTAGAGGTTGCTGTGAGCTGTGACACCATGACAACCTACCCAGGGCGACATAGTGAGATTCTATCTCTGGGGGGGGACCTTGAGTTAACACAAATATTTAAACCATGGGGAGGAAGAAATTCTTTTTTTCTATTAGGAACATATTGGAAATGTTGTATAAATTCAGATACATGCCTCACCAGGACAACGAACAATGGGGAACTGATACTCAGTGTTTATTAACAAAAGTGACAGGGAGGAGTGATCACCGAATGAATTGGAAAGGTTGGATTTCGTCCAAAGGGGCAGCTTCTCAGCCCCAGCCAAGTATTATCATTTGAAAATTCAGGCCTATATTTGCCAAATCTTCCCTTAAAAAAAACAAAACAAACAAATAAATAATTATAAATTTAATCCTCACTTTTAATGAGAAACTCATCAACATTTAAGTACTGGCGATAGACTCAATTTTATTTTAGTTTCTAGATTTAGAACACGGAGTAGGATTCCTAGGATGTTTGCACCCTACAGGACGTTTACCATTTCTATATCTTAACTATTAAATGAGAAGTGATCAAAAACTTAAGAACAAAAGGAATCACAAGCTTTCTAGTCAAATAAAGGCTGTTAACTTGTCAAGAAGTGTGATTCTTACCAAGAAACAGATCTGGAAAGAGTCCATATTGAAAAAATAATCTGAAAAACACAAAGGAAGAAAAAGTCTTTCCAAATGGTGCTGAAACAAGTCATCCTGGCAGCTCTGCTCAGGCTGGCACAGAGAGATGTGTTCACATGGGCTGATAAAAAAATAGTTACTGCTGAGTGGTGCCTGTGGCTCAGTGAGTAGGGCGCTGGATCCATATACCAAGGGTGGGGGATTCAAACCGAGCCCCAGCCAAACTGCAACAACAACCAAAAAAATAGCCGGGCGTTGTGGTAGGCGCCTGTAGTCCCAGCTGCTCGGAAAGCTAAGGCAAGAGAATCTCCTAAGCCCAAGAGCTGGAGGTTGCTGTGAGCTGTGACACCGCAGCACTCTACCGAGGGCGACAAAGTAAGACTCTGTCTCTAAAAAAAAATAGTTACTGTTGTGTATTACTTGTGATATCTACAAAGCCATTAATGAACGCAGCAAATAAATTATAGTGGAATTCCATAATGAAACATTTTTTCCCTCTCCCCCCCCTTTTTTTAGATGGGGTTTCACTTTGTCACTCTAGGTAGAGTACCACGGCATCATCGTAGTTCACAGCAACCTCAAACTCTTGGGCTCAAGCAATTCTCTTGCCTCAGCCTCCTGAGTAGCTGGCACTACAGGCATGTGCCACCAGGCTGGGCTAGTTTTTTTTATTTTTAGTAGAGATGGGGTCTAGCTCTTGCTTAGACTGGTCTTGAACACCTGAGCTCAAGGGAACCCCAAGCCCTTCTCTTGCCTCAGTCTCCCAGAGTACTAGGATGACAGGGGTGAGCCACCACGCTCTATCCCCCTATAATGAAACGTTACAACTAATGAGGGAAACAGAGGTGTGCAAACACCGAGCACAGCAGGATGATCCAGGGAGCTTGTCTAAGCCTCTCCCCAGTCCTGCTGAAGGACAGTCTCCACAGATGATTTGGGGTCATCTAGATATTTAACAACTTTCCAGGTGATTTTAATCAACCCTTAGCAAACTCTTCAAAATCAAAAGCCACTTGTGCAACAGTATGTATAGCACTGTGTTAAATTAAAATTCAGTTCAACTACACATGAAAGAAGACTTTTCCCCCAAATAATGGTAGTTGAAATAAGACAAAAGTGCTCTTCCCCCCCTCCCCTGCTGGGTGCCCATAGTTCAATGGTTAGAGCACAGGCCTGTGCACTAGGGGGGAGGGGGAGTTCAAACCAGCTAAGACCTGCTAAACAGGAAAAAAAAAAAAAATGCTTTTTTCATGTAATGAAATCCAGAACTAGTCAATCCAGTTGGCAGCTCCACAAAGAAGTTAGGTACATAGGATACTTCCAGCTCACCACTCTGCCTTCCTAGAGTATGGCTAGTTCTCTCAGTCCAAAAATAGCAGCTAGAGCTCCAGCCATCACACCATCATCCCAAGCATGGAAGAGAGAAAGAGATAAAGAAGAAGGGGTAAATGGCATATGTCAACTGTTATTATTAAGAGATTTCCCAGATATATAACATCACAACAGTCATTTGCATGGTCAGAATTTACTCCTATAGCCATGCTAGCTACAAAGGAATCTGAGAAAAGTCTTTTTTTCAGGAGCCATCTATAAATCAGGAGTTATATTACTAAGAAAATTGAGAGAATAGACATTGCGTATAATAAAAACAATCTCTATCTGAAGTATGATATTAATATTGTGAATACATATTGATTTGAACCAAACAGAATTACTATTTTAAGTAAAAAATAGAATTACTATTTTAAGTAAAAAATATCAGCAATTCATATGGTTCATTCTATTACATTTCTATAGAAAAAAAGACTAGCAAGATAAACAATATATAAAGATGTAAATACTTGTTACATGTATCTGGATTTGTGGGATCTCCAGTAGCTGTGCATATTTTGGGTCTTTTTAAAAAAGAATCATCATAATATGTACCAAAAAATGAAGGTTAAAAACAACACACAAGTCATAATCATATTTTAATAAAATATTTTAGTATAACTTGTGTGCATCTATGTATACATACATACACATGTATAACAAAATGACATTAGATATATTCACAAATCAAAATATTATTTCTGGGTAGTGGATAATGAGTAGGTTTCATTTTCTTCCTTATACATATATTTTTCTGTATATTTTTCAAATTTCTAACCAACAGCTTGTAATACTCTTGCAATGAGAAAAACAAGTATAGAAAGAAAAAATAAGAAATTAAAAAAGAATATTATAAGACCAGAAAAATGCGTTAGCAGTGGTCTAGATGTGTAATAGAGAAGGTCTGGCTGGACATGGTAGCAAAGTGTTAAAATGGGCCTCGTAGGACCATGCATGAAATCATTCCATAACCAAAAAATTACTCCTGTAGCCATGCTACCAACAAAGGAAGCTGAGAAAGTGTGCAGGCCTTGTTCTAAGCGCTGGGGATACAGAGAAAAACAAAATATAGGCCAGTTCTATGTCTTCCCGGAGCTTACAATCTGGTGGGGAGACAGATGAGAGAGTTTAAGTAGGAAATTATAACAGTGAGGATTTGTCACCCAGGTTGCACTTTACACATATGGATTCTTTTCTTCTACAAAACAACTTAATGAAGTACTGTTACCTCTAATTTCTAGAAATCTGGAACAAAGAGCAGTTGAATCTCTTACTCCAGGTCACCCAACTAATCCCAATTTAGCAACTCTAGGATGTGTATGAGAATTACTAACACCTGCGGCACTTGTGAAATCTGTGCAGATTACCAAGTCTTGTCCCAGGAAATTCAGATGCAGTAGGTATAGTTTGAGACCCAAGAAATTTTTCTTTGGCAAGCCCTCCCAAGAGAAGAAGGGGCTTCTTCTCTTTAGGCAAATAGGAAGAATATTGCTCTCCACAAAAGGAATTTGTGGCAACAGAAGTTAAAATGGCGGTTACCTCTGTGGTGGTGTGAGGGCAGAAGTAGGATGGACCATGAAGGGACATGAGGGAGCTGGTCAGGGACTGGAAATACTTAGTCTTGATGTGGGTGGGCAGCTGCCCAGGTGTGCACATATGTAAACATTCATCAAGCAATGAACAATAAATATTGCCCTACACTGCAGTGCCCTTCTGCATCATTACCTAGATTGGTATAATGAAGGTGAAATGATAGCATCCTAGGAGTCAGTGCTTTAGATGAGAGATAGAAAAATGTTTTTCTGGAAAGGTGACATTGCATTTGACCCTGGATGACCTAAAAGAGCTGTCCTGCAAAGACCAAGGAAAAGCAATCTAGGCAGAGGGAAGAAAGGTGCAAAATCCCTGGGTCAGCAAGAGCTGGGCTTGTTTGAGTAATTGCAGGGAGGCATTCGGACCACTCCTGCAGCTACTGTCACAGCCCTATTTTATGGTCTTTGGAGAGTTTATCACCATTTGATTATTTCATGTTGTCTCCCTCGCTCACCTCTAGCCAAGTACTGCTAGAGCCTACACCCTATTTGTTTCTACCTGGGAGGACAGCACAAGATCTGGCATACTTCAAATACTTATGAGGTCTGACAGTTAAGTTCCTGAATGGTCCTAGAAAAAGCTATGCATGGATGCCAACATCTAATCCCCCTTTCTAGGCTGGGTGCAGTGGCTCACGCCTGTAATTCCAGTACTCTGGGGGGCCAAAGTGGGTGGATCACTTGAGCTCAGCATTTGGAGACCAGTCAGAACCACAGCCAGACCTCATCTTTAAAAAATAGTCCAGCCTTGTGGTGGGCACCTATAGTCCCAGCCTAGGGAGGCTGAGACAAGAGGAATGCTTGAGCCCAAGAGTCTGAGGTTGCTGTGAGCTATGATGCCACGGCACTCTACCAAGGGTGACAAAGTGAGACTCTAAAAAAAAAAAAGGCACTTTTTCCTCCAATGAGTTCACGAACTTAATTGTCATACTTCGAACGACTATTCGGATGGCCTTTCCAGAAAAAGAGCTCCAAAATTGCTTTGAAGGGTAGACGGGGCACTGGAATCAGTGCATAGCCTCCCAAGGGGCGTACTTCAGCAATGAGTACTTCCAGGATGAGTTCGTGAACTTAATTGTCCAGCCAACCTCGTATGAATAAATATTTGCAGAAGGAATGAACTAACCCTTAAAGGAAGCAGCAGGGGAAGTTCCTTTTGTTATGCAAGTTGTATTTACTGAGAACCTACTACACTTTAGGTAGTAGGTCAACTCAATAAAGAAGATTGTTTTTAATTCTCCACATTCATGGGTATTTACTGCAAGTCAAGGGGAGGAGGAAACAGGTTATATAGAAGCATTTGATCTTTGTCTACGCCAACAAATAAACACATACATAGAGATACTGCAGATCCACAGTTTGTCCTCTGGAATGTGTTTTAAGAAAGGCAGAGCAGACAGGAGGGATTTAGGGAGCGGCTGGGTGGGGAGTAGAGGGAGTTGCGATGTTAGAATGGGCTGGCCGAGAACTGCCTAAGAATGCGAATTAGAATCAAGACCAGCAGGGGTTAGGGAGGGTGGCAGGTGAATACTCGCTTAAGGGCAAAGTCCGGGAGGCTGGATAGGGCTGGAACTTGAGAGATGAGCAGAGAGAGTGGCGAGGAGGCGAGGTAGAGTCAGGCGAGCGGGTACAGAGCAGACAGGGCAGTGCCGTCAGCGCGCAGACACCGACCAACCTCAGGAGTATCATCGGGGAACTTAGAAATGCCCATTCTCAGGCCCGCCTCAGAACCACGCAGTCAGACGTGCTGGGGTGGGCCCAGCAGCGTGAATTCTAGCAAGCCCTCTAGAGGACAGTGACGTGCGGTGAAGATGGCAGCCCCCTGGAGTCGGGGACCTTCGGCGACACGACGCCAGTAGTCACTCTGATCGTTCATCTCATCACGGTCCTCCTTATTTTGCTTGCTGGACAGGGGGCCCGCCCAGCGCTCTGCTGATTTGCCTAGTGCTGACGCCCAGCCGGGTTTTCTCCGGAGCCCGCCGCGCCCCGCGCACCCACCCCAAACATCAGCTGGACGCGGGTCTCTCCGCAAAGCGCCCGGGCGTCCCGGGAGGGCGGCCGCAGCACTGCTGCGCTGGGGACCAGGCTCGCGGGGCGGCAGGTGCAGAGGCGCCCCGAGTCGGGGAGGCCAATCCTGGTCTCCGAGAACACAGGGGTGCGGGGGGCCGCCGGTCACCGCCGCCCAGGGGACGCATCCCTCGCCGCCCGCGGTCGCGCCAGCCGGGAAGCTCGTGGCCATCCAGATCCCTGAGAGCCGCGCAGCCGGGGCCTCGGGATTCGCGGGCCGCTTCCCCGGGGAGCCGCTGCTGCAAAGCCAGGTTGGGACGGCCGGGCCTGGCCAGCGCCCTCTAGGCAGCGGAAGTGGAGCTAGCTTTACATCCGTCCTCCCCGCCTTGCAGAGTTGGAAGAAGGCAGGCTGGGGGGGTGTGGAAAAATAAAAGGAAAAGTCCTTGCACCATGTAGATCAGCGCCCCCTACCCTGGCACCCCGGCTGGGCGGGGACCTCCCAGTCTACGCCATGAACTCCAGCAGCGAGGGCGAGAGCTTCCCGGGCTCGGTGCAAAGTAAGTGCTTTTCCGGGAGCAGCGCGCGCTCCGGGGCCCTGTGCGCGCTCCGGGGCCCGGGCCCAAGCACGTCTGCGACGCAGCCAGCAGGCCCGGGGCCCCGAAATCGGGGTGACGGCCCCGAGCGGCGTCTCCGGGACAGCGGCGGGAGCGCGGTGCACGGGGCGCCAGAGTGGGCTCGGGGTAGGGGTGCACCCGAACCGGCGCCAGACTGGGGGCGCTCTCCAACCTGGAGAGACCCCTGGGCTGGGAGCGATGGGGGAGGGCTTGCTGTGCAGACAATCGCCACCCCCTAAGGGCATTCCCGCCCAACCAGGCGGAGTTTGGGGTGGGCTGCCGGGAGAGAGGAATCTGGGGTAACTGAGGCAACGCTGATGGGAAAACTTCTGCCTCAGTGGCTCAAAATTAGAGCCTGGGAATTGGAGGAGCTCACGAGGTCTTGCCGGCTCATGCAAAGCCTTTTCCACATTAAGGGCGGGGATCTGAATGGGAAATGGGGCCGTGGACGCCCTCTCTGAGTTTGGGGTCCAATTTTTATTTTCCTGAAGAGGACATCAAGGTTTTTCAAGCCCCTGGTTTCGCCTGGTGCATTGTTTCCCAAAGTGTGGTCCAGCGACTAAACGCAAACCTGCCACCTGGGAGCGCGAGTGTGTATTTTTAAAAAGCTCTCTGCGCCCCACCCATCAGATCTCGGAGGTGGGGCTTGGGAGCTGCTGTCCTTACTAACTGCCTGGGCGGCTCTGAAGCACAGAGTTTGAGAAACCCTGGCAGGGGGGGTTTGTAGACAGACGCCTGGCGCATAGTAAGGACTCATCCCATTAGCTGCTACTGGTGACAATTTTGGAGATATTGGCTCCCAAACTTCACAGGGCATTCCTCGAACTACCGGTACTTGTGAAAAGCACAGAGTTTCCTAAACACCAGTCTCCTCATCCCAACCTCAGCATGACTCGGTACCTTTAGGTGGGGATCAGACATCCCCTGTCTAAAAGGGGGCCCTTGGTAATAACCCCACCAAGTAACATGCTGAGGGGTCGGGGGTGAAAGGGTGACTGTGCTGGCCTTCTACCAGCACCATCTCATTTAATCTTCACATCAACCCCATGAAGTAGAAACCTCTCTTCTCCCCATTTTACAGATGACAAAACCCAAATTCAAGATCACTGTTGGTAAGTGATGGTGTCAGGATTCTAAGGAAAGTCTAGGTCCTTAACTTGTGGACCTTCCACACGTCCATGACATTATTTATTATTAAAACTCTTTCATCTTGGGGGTGGGGGGGTTGGTTTGTTTGTTTTTTGAGACTCTGTCGCCCTAGGTAGAATGCTGTGACGTCATAGCTCACAGCTAGGTCCAAAGGATCCTCCTGCCTCAGCTTCCCAAATAGCTGGGACTACAGGTACCCGCCATAATGCCTAACTAGTTTTTCTGTTTTTAGTAGAGATGGGTCTCAGCTCTTACTCAGGCTGGTCTCCCACTCCTGAGCTGGAGCAATCCACCCGTCTTGGCCTCCCAGAGTGCTGGGATTACAGACCTGAGCCACTGCGCTCTGCCAAGACTCTTTCCTCCTAGATTTCGGTCCTGTTTCATCATCAGGGAATCCTTGGCCATTCATGTCTTCATCTCTTAGTTTCTTGTTTCCCTGTTAGTGTCGCTGCCGGTGCCTCGGTAGCTGCAGGAAACAGAGCTTCCAAGAAGAACAGGTTTTATTCCTTCCATCCATTAGTTTCAAAGTATTTCTTCTGTGCACGTCCGGAGGTTTGTAAAACATGGCCGCGTTCAGCACGCGGTCTCTCTTAGCAAATCAACCAAATTGTATAGTCACGTGGAGAATTCTTGTCTCACTTCGACCTGAGGAAAATTGGGCATAATGTAAATATCTTATAAATTTTCAGAAAATTGGCTTAACGCCTGTATCCCCATGAGTAGGGCGCCAGCCACATACACCAAGGCTGGCGGTTTTGAGCACAGCCTGGGCCAGCTAAACAACAATGACAACTGCAACAAAAATATCTGGGCCTTGTGGTGGGGCCTGTAGTCCCAGCTACTCCAGAGGCTGAGGCAAGAGAATCACTTAAGCCCAAGAGTTTGAGGTTGCTGTGAGCTGTGACATCACAGCGCTCTACAGAGGGTGACATAGTGAGACACTGTCTCAATAATAATATTAAATAAATAAATAATAAAAAATAAAAATTTTTTTTCTGAAAATTGTAATGGACAGACACCAACCATATATGCACAAAGGTATTATTTAACTTGGGGAAAATTGGAAATAATGTAAATACCTTACTGTTGCTGATGAGTGTATGACATGTGGATGCCGAGGAAGCATGTGTTGCCATTAAATTGTTATTTCTATAAAGAGATTTTTTTTTTTTTTTTTGAGAGTGCCATGGCCTTATATCTCACATCACTCTCCAACTCCTGGGTTCAAGTGATCGTCTTGCCTCAGCCTCCAGAGTAGCTGGAACTAAAGGCACCAGCCACAAGCCTGGCCAGTTTTTACAGATGGGGTCTGGCTCTTGCTCAGGCTGGTCTCAAACTCCTGAGCTCAGGTGATCCACCCATCTTGGCCTCCGAGAGTGCTAGGATTACAGGCATGAGCCATTACCCCTGGCATCATAGAGAGATTTTAGTGATAAAGCACAAGGCTTTATATGTAGGGAAAAGATTAGTTTTATATACATCGTGATCTTATTTTTAAGTGTTGGAAAAAAGAATGGAAGAAAATATTCTGTACAATGTTCGTGGCAGGCATAAGTAAAAAGACTGATTTTACTCTTCTTATGTTTCTTCCAAATTTTTTGTTATAAACTTGAATTTTCTTATAAGGTAAAAAAGATTTTTTTAATAAAAATTAAGATAGTCGTATTAGAGACTTGTTAATTCTATTTCTTTAATAAATATTTTACATAGTGCTTTCTAATGTAATTCTAGGTACTAGGTTAAGTGTTTTGTAAATAGTAACCATTATTAACTCTTTTTTTTTTCTTTTTGAGACTGTCTTACTTTGTTGCCCTTAGTAGAGTGCTGTGGCGTCATAGCTCACAGCAACCTCAAACTCTTGGGCTTAAGTGATCCTCTTGCTTCAGCTTCCCAAGTAGCTGGGACTACAGGCACCTGCCACAACACCTGACTATTTTTAGAGAGGGGGTCTCCTTCTTGCTCATACTGGTTTGGAACTCCTAAGCTCAAACAATCCCCCTATTGTAGCCTCTCAGAGTGCTAGGATTACAGGCATGAACCAGTGTGCCTGGCCCTGCTATTAACTCTTAGTATCTACTATCAAAAAATTAGGAGCCCTGTCAGTTGAGAATGAATTTTGACTACAAGAGAAACCCAAACTATACTGGCCTAATGAAGTCTGCAATTGGTTGATTTCAGGTTGAATCAGGGAATCAGCGAAGTGAGGGCCAGAATCTATAGGGATCTTGGCATTTTCCTCATAATTACAGGATGGCTATTGGCGCCCCTGGCATCATATCTGCATCCAAAGAAGAGGCATACATGCCAGCTGCTTCTCCTCCCTTTTTATCATGAATACCAAACTTTTCCCTGAAACTCCACTAGCAGTGTGTTGGAGGGGGCCGAGATTATTTAGACTAGTAGTTCCCATAGTATGTGTGGTTGGGGGGGGGAGGGTTGGACATAAAGTTCATGTGCAATTTAAGATAGTTTAAATTGTCCCCCCTGTATAGTATAGGGGGATCAGTTTTTATAATGACATCAGTTGGGGCAGGAGATAGCTACTGGTCCTGCAAAGTGCAGGGCCGCCCTGCACATCAGAGAAGTTTCTTGCAAACCATGCCACGAGATCCCCATGTGCAACATGGAGCATAAGCCATCACTTGGATCTGGGTACGTTGCTGCTAGGACACAAGTGGAATTCTGTTTGCAAGAAAAAAGAGGGCAGACGGCGCCTGTAGCTCATTGGGTAGGGGTACATTGAAGCTGGCGGGTTTGAACCCAGCCTGGGCCTGCTAAACAACGATGACAATTGCAACAGAAAAATGGCCAGGCATTATGGCGGGTGCCTGTAGTCCCAGCTGCTAGGGAGGCTGAGGCAAGAGAATTGCTTGTGCCCAAGTGTTTGAGGTTGCTGTGAGCTGTGAAACCATAGCACTCTACCAAGCACGACATAGTGAGACACAGTTTCAAAAAACTGTGTATCCCCATGAATAGGGCACCAGTAGATTAGATAATGGGCTACCACCTGGCCATGTCGGCCACCATGCCTTTTCTTCTTACCATGAATCTGGTTTGCGTTATCATTTAAAGCTGTTTAGAATTAATCTGTGACTTTCCCTTTGTCCCATGGAGTTCCAGGTGGCACAACAGTGCTGGTTGAGCTGACTCCCGACATCCACATCTGTGGCATCTGCAAACAGCAGTTT
Source organism: Loris lydekkerianus (assembly GCA_963574355.1). Taxonomy (NCBI): domain Eukaryota; kingdom Metazoa; phylum Chordata; class Mammalia; order Primates; family Lorisidae; genus Loris; species Loris lydekkerianus. The sequence continues at coordinate 16,206 of CAUYPK010118303.1, forward strand.
AACAACCTGGACGCCTTTGTAGCTCACAAGCAAAGTGGCTGCCAGCTGACCAGCTCGTCTGGAACAGCGCCCAGCACCGTCCAGTTTGTATCGGAGGAAACAGTGCCTGCCACCCAGACCCAGACCACCACCAGAACCATCACCTCGGAGACCCAGACGATCACAGGTACAGCTGGGGGCTGGGGGATTCAGGCGAGAGTTGGTCTGGCCATGTCTCAAACACCTCTGTGGAACTGTTAAAAATATAGATTCCCAGAGCTCACCACCTAGGGTTGCTGATTCATTATTTTTAACAAGCTCTGCAGAAAAGCCAGCTGCCCAGCCAGGCTGGGGAGCTGCCAGGTTAAAACATTAAGTGTTAGCAGTTATAAATGTTGTCATATGTTAAACAAAACAGACAAAAAACAGGTTTGTAAAACAAAAATCTATATATGAAGAAAAAGACTCATAGGAAATATGTTGCAATAAAAAAAAAAATGTTATTGTTTTGCGTGATGGGAATATGTGTGTGATCCCTGAGTTCTCATTACTTGTGTAAAGGGACAAACAAATGTGTTTTGTTTTGTTTTGTTTTCTGTAAATCTACAAACAGGCATTGATGTCTCACACAGAAAGCTCATCCTGATTCTCTGTTTTTTCCACTTTACCAAAAATAAATTACAGATGGATCAGACCCTTAAATGTGCGTAATAAAACCATAAGTTCTAGAGGAAATAATCTTAAAGGCCAGAAAGGTAACTTTCAAAGTATGAAGTAGCCCATTTATGACCTACTACTGAGACTTCTGGGGGAATGGAGAATGTATTCCTTAGCTAAAGGCATTCGATTCTAAAAAATATATTAATACGCCTACTAAAGAAGGCAGGTGGTGGGCCACTCTCACCCCCCAAAAGGAGAAGAATCATAAATGTGATTGCAAAGTTGTAATTTTTCCGAAGTATAAAACACAGTATAAACAAAGTCTAAAGACAGAAAGAATTTGCAGCATATATGATTAAAGCCTAATATCCCTCAAATCTCTAAAAACCAGCAAGAGTGGGAAGAAAAGAACAAAGAGGAAGTCAGTAGCTAAAAGGCCTAGCAGGGTGGCTCACACCTGTAATCCCAGCACTCTAGGAGGCTGAGGCGGGTGGATCACTTGAGCTCAAGAGTTCAAGACCAGCCTGAGCAAGAGGGAGAGTCTTTCTTTCTTGCTTGCTTCCTTTCTTCCTTTCTTCCTTTCTTCCTTTCCTTTTTTTTTTTTTTTTTTTTTTTTGCCAGAGTCTCACTATGTTGCTCTCAGTAGACAGCCGTGGCATCACAGCTCACAGCAACCTTAAACTCTTGGGCTCAAGCTATTCTCTTGCCTCAGCCTCCCAAGTAGCTGGGACTATAGGCACCTGCCACAACGCAGGGCTATTTATTTTGTTGCATTTGTCATTGTTGTTTAGCTGGCCTGGGCTGGGTTCAAACCCACCAGCCTGTGTGTATATAGCCGGTGCCCTACCCATTGAGCTACAGATGCTGCTGAGACTCCATTTAAAAAAAAAAAAAAAATAGCTTAGGATCATGGGAGGCACCTGTAGTCCCTGCTACTAAGGAGGCTGATGCAAGAGGATCACTGGAGCCCAAGAGTTTGAAGTTGCTGTGAGCTATGACACCATGGCACTCTACCAAGAGCAACAAAGTGAGACTCTGTCTCCCCCACCCCCAAAAAGTCAGTAGCTGATATATAAGAGACCACTCAAAATGATGCTCCTTTGAAGGCCTTAGTAATTAAAGAAATGCAAATCAAAGCAAGGCTTGGGAAAAGGATGCTACTTATATTTTCTGGGGGTGTAAATTCATATAACCTGGGCAATTTTGTGATAACTTTAACATTTTAAATCTTAAATTTAAAATCCTTTTGTTTTAAAATGTATATAAACACATTTACTGGATAAGTTTACTTCTAGATATTTATCCTATAAAACTGTATAAACACATACACAAAGGTATTCATGTGCAGGATATTGTCTAGAAAAAGTGGATCCTCTGTATGGTACGTCTACATTGAGAGGCCATTAGAGAAATTGCTATCGATGATTCCAACATGGAAAGTGACTTAGCCTTGGAAAGGGGAGCTAGATCTGTGTACAGATACAGAAATATCCTCAAGGTGAGTGTAAAAATATACATATGCATACATGTGATATTACTATATTAAAGGCAAGCTTCTAGAACAGACACGAGGCAGATAATGTAAAAGAGAAGTAGGCTGTGTGTATTAGAGAGTGGTGGGGAGTGTGGTAAAGTGAACGAATCATACATGACTCAGTCAGAAGTGCAGCTGCTTTTTGGATCCAGCCAGTTAGATATTTGGGTTTTTCAGAGAAGCTTAAAAGTGGGAAATTTTTCAAATTTTAAGACTGTTGGCCCCAAAAGTACACCTGTAAGCCTGATCGAGTCTACAAGCTTCTTCTAGTTTATTCTGAGAGAATGTTTACCATATAGTTAATCTGGAGCTGAGGAGTGAGGAACAACAGAAGTCAGGGAACCAACATTCCCCTCATGAAATGTACATAGGGGCGATGTTTGAATATTTTGGCACTAAGCAAAGTATTGTGGGTTTTTCTCTTAATGCATCTAAAACAATGTTCCTGCCAACTTCTTTAAACATGGAAATAAACTGATCATTTAACCTTAATAAAAATATCTTGAGATCTTCCCACTTTCTCCTGAATTTATCTTAATTCCCATCTTAGAGGAAATCACTAAGAAAATCCAAGAACTGGGAAATACCCTGTGGCCTTGGGGCTACATGTGGCCTTCTGGATCCTTGAGTGTGGCTTGTGACTGAATCCAAATTTTATGGAAGAAATCCTTTTATGAATAATAAAGGAATTTGTACTAGGAGGTTTGGATTCCATCAAGGGGCCACCGTTGGGGATCTGGAGGGGCACATGTGGCCTTGAGGTCACAGGTCCCCAACCCCAGCCTGGTATAAGCTTTTTATTTTACAGCTGGATAAAGTGAAGCCACATGTCGGAAAGAGGCAGGACCAAAGTCAGGACGGTCCTGGGACATGATGTGTTCTTCTCTCTGCAGACTTGGTATTTGGTGTACTGTCCTTAAAAACGAAGTCCCTATAACCCACACTCTGCGTGTAAAGCCTATCAAACAGGTGCCCTGCCACGTGGGTGGTTTCAAGGCCCATGCTTTATTTGTGCTCAATGTATCTTTCTGGTCTCTGTGGATGCTGTTCCCTCTGCCTGAAATACCTTTCCCACCTTTGCCTGTCTGACACCAACTCTGTCTGAAGACCTGAAGTTCATTGCAGTCTGCACACAAAGGATCTAGCTTCCTCTTGGGGCACTCTCCTCCCCTCTGTATTTCAGCAGTCATTCTGGTTTTTGTTTGTTTGAAATAGGATCTTTCTCTGTGTCGTCTAGGTTGGAGTGCAGTTGCATCATCATGGCTCCCTGAAACCTTGAACTCCTGGGCTCAAGCAATTCTCCTATCTTAGCCTCCCAAGTAGCTGGGACTACAGGCCTATGCTACCATACCCGGCTAATTTTTCTATTTTTCTTCAGAGACAGGGTCTCACTAAGTTGCTCAGTGTGATCTTGAACTCTTACCTCCAGGGCTCTCCCTGTCTCAGCCTCCCCAAGTGCTAGGATTACAGCCTCTGTGCCTGGCACCATTAATGAGCTGTTTCCTCCAGCCTCAGAGCCCTTGCATGTGCTGTTCCTTCTAAGTGGAACTGACTTAATTCTTATACATATGTCTGAGCTGAGCTTAAAGGCATGTTCTCAAAAAGCCCTTTGACACCACACATGCACTCTTCTCCTAGACTAGATCATGTCAAATTTAAGGTCTGTTCCCATCACTGACCCACAAGCATCCCTCCTCTTCCCCACCGGATCCCCAGTGTCTACATGGCATTGACATGAAAGCTCTCGGTATTGGTTGAGGGTGAACAACTGCTTGACTTCACATCCACCGTGAAGCTGACCCCACAAGCAAATAACTATCCCATCTTTCATCCTTCTAACTCATTGTTCAGAGATGTTCACCCTCCTCTTGACACTTCCTTGGCCTGTGATCATTTGATCTTGCTGTATCTCCAGTCTCGCTGACAACCCTGTACATTCAGGCCAGCTGTAGTGTCCTCTTTGTACACAGAGGCCTGTGCAAAAATGAGGGGCGCTCCAAGCTCAAAGGCAGACTGCTGGCCTTGCTTCCCAGCCTGCCACCTACCAGTCCTAGCCTGTAGACACACCATGCACTCTCCTTCTCGTTTAATATTCCTCGTCTGTAAAAAGAGGTCATCATAATACCTAGTAATGACTGGGTTATTGTGGGGATTCTGCGATACTGATAAAGGGCCTGGAACGAAGTCGCTGGGCTCAGTACACGTTGGCTTTTATTAATGTAGTGATGAGTGAACAGGTGGTGAGTGGGTGGTGAGATTTGCAGTGTGCGTGGTCCCTGCCTGACTCAGCTGTTCCTCCGGATTGTTCCTGCATCTTTGCCAGCTAAACAAGCGGAACCCTACTTTCTCTTTTCTTTCACACATATTAGCCTGCTTTTCTGGGCTCAGCTTGCACATTGGGCATCATGTTTCATTGGCTGGCAGTTCTCAGACCTGCCTCTGGGCCAGCATCTCTTGGGAGCTTGATACTGGTGCCTAGGCCCCACCTTCTGAATCTGAATCTCTGGAGCTGAGGTGCAGGCATCTGTATTTTTAACAAGCTCCCAGAGGATTCTGGGTATCAGCCAGGTTGGAGAGTCACTCACTTGCCCAATGCTGCAGACCCGCCTCCTATATAGCATTTTTTTTTTTTTTTTTTTTGCAGTTTTTGGCCAGGGTTGGGTTTGAACCTGCCACCTCCAGTATATAGGGCCAGCGCCCTACTCCTTTGAGCCACATGCACCATCTACTACATAGCACTTTTTACAGACCATCTTATCCAGGCATTTTCCGGACTTGAGTGTCCATCTTCAATCCTTCATTAAGCCAAAACCTTCCTTACTCAGCTCATACATCTCCCTGCCCAATAATAGTTGGGTATAAAGTAAAATTTATTCTTTGCCTGCCAGCTTTGAGGGATGCCTATAATTTGGCGTATGATTTTTAAGAATTTTCATATAAGAGCAGTAAAATTAGACATTGATACAGGTAAGAAACAAAATAGCATCTGACATGCATTTTTGAAGTTCAAAAACTTTTGTTTGGTGACAGCTGTCTTTAGTTAGCTTTGGAGTCAGGCCCCTGAGTTTGAATCTTTACTGCATAAAGCCGTAGAAACCACGTGATTATAACAAATTATAGGAGCCCCTGGTGCCTCATTCTAAAGAAAAGACAAGAATAAATAGAGAGGATACAGGGTTTGGAGTCCTGAAATAGCTATCTGGGTTCCAATCCTGGCTGCATATTTGCTAACCATGTGACCTTGGGCAAGTAACTTAACAGTGTACGTGTCTTCATCTTCCCCATGGTAGGAGAGTGATGATAATATTTTAGCAGAGGGTTCTAGGCAGGCTTTAGTGGGCTCCTACATGGAGGACTGTCATTACCTAACTGAATCAGGGGGCTGTGAACATTAAATGACACAGCCTGGCTCCTGGCACACCCTCAGCCAGTGTTCATTGATTTGAACATTTGTCCAAAAATGATTTTTCCCACCACTTCTGGTTAATTTCTACTCTTCAGGTTCCAGATTAAAAGTCACCTCTGCCTGGAAGCCAGTCCTGATTTCCCTTAGTCCTCAATGTGGCAGTTAGGTTTTTCCCTATTTTCTCACCTAGCATTTATCATATTTATAGTTAATTGATTGTTTGGTGACAGCTCTCTTTAGTTAGCCAGAGATATGGATTCCAGGGTGGTCAGGAGGTAAGGGATGGCAGCACAGATAGCAGCTGATACTACGATAGAGGGGGAGGACCTGTGGTCAGTTCACCCACGAGGAGAAAAGCAGCCTCTGATAGCTCGCAGCCGTCATCGCTGGCTCTTGATGTTGCCAGGAGCTGGGCTGCCTTTCACAGGTAGGCGGTGCTGTTCTGTTGAACATAAGAGTTCCACAAAACACCGACATCAGCCAAGGTCATTCTGATCGTAGTGGAGCAAGATAATAGTGAGGCCGCATCTATCACCCTGTCTGAGCCCAGAAAAAATGGGAACACTATTCAAGCCACAAAATGCTAAACATCCTCCTCCCCAGTTAATCTGAGTGGCAGCTACATCTTGGCCTATTCAAGTTTTGGCCTCGCTCTCATCTTCCCTCCCCCTCAGTAAGGTTTATGACAGTCATAGAATTATCCCCACTTCCTGATGCTTCCAATGCAGGTTTTCTATGATAATTCTCCGAAAGCATCTACAAGCCCCAGACTTTTAATCTTTTTTCTAGCACACTCTTATGAGAAGCTCCACAGTTCTGTGGTGTGAGGTTTCCCCCACTGCAGAGTAATAAAATAATTCAACTACAGGTGTATCCCTGGGGGGTCTTGGCCCAGAGGAAATTGGCACATGGAAGACCCAGACCACCTACTAATTGATTTGAAAACCTTAAAAAAAAATCTGAAGGTTCAGTTTGGCCTGTGAGCCCCAAATTAGTGGCTTAATTTCTGGTTTACTAGACTGTAAATTTCCCTGCAAGCAGAGAATTAGTCTTATTTTCCTGCTACCCAGCACCAGATCTGGCACATCATAGGCACTCAATAAAACAGCTATTGAATGGAACACAGAAAAAGGCAGCTGGAAGGATTGGATGTATCTTTGTGCATCAAGCATGTGATGTGGCGTCCACCCCATCATCAGGGCTCAGTGAGGGTAACTCCAAATGCCAGAGCTGAGAAAATGGAAGCACTTGTCCTTGGAGAATTCCAAGCCTCCTGGGAGGAGAGGAGGAGTTTGTTTTTAAGACATACAAGCCCAGATGTTTGTGACAAGTATAGTCTTAAAGATGCATAGACTCACACGAGTCCATCAGTTTCAAGTAGAAAAGTCGGGGAGGAGGGGGATGTGAAAGAGGTCAAGTATGTAATAGACCTTGGAAGACATAGTGGCTTTTGGAAGGAAGATGGTGGGAAGGAGGCATTTCCTAATGGTGGTTTGGAGCAAGGGAAGCTCAAGGCAAAAATCCAAAACAGCAGCTAGAGATGACCCAAGCGGTCTACGGTAGGAAGCATGCTTCATCTCCATTCTTTATTGTGAAGGAACTGGGGAGCATGTGTGAAGGTTGCTGAGCACAGGAGTGAGTTAGTCAGACAAACTATGTGGTGATTGCGAAGGGTCTGAAAATAATAATAACTAATTCTTGCACAGTGCTTATTATGTGCTATGCACTTTTCTCAGTACATACATAATCTATATGAAGTAGTTTTTCACAATCAAAAGTTAAGTACTTGTAACTATTATCTCCATTTTACCAACAATGAAACTGAGGCACAGAGGGGTTAAGTAACTTGTCCAAGATGACAGAAACAGAAAGGGGCAGAACTGGGGTCTCAAACCCAGGCTCTCTGGCTGCAGAAACTGCTCTTATTTAGTATGCCCACTGCCCCTAAGTCAAGTCCTCAGTGCAGCATTTCTCAAACTTATCTGTGCATAAGAACCACCTGAAGATTCAGTGAAAAATGCAGATATTTCAGATCTGAGCTGGGTCCTGGGAATCTGAACCAGCCAATGAGTGATTAGGTCACTTCAGATGCTTTCTCTTGCTCTTAACACCAAACTAGAAGTGAACTGGAAAGATTCGTTGTCTCTCATAGCCAGAAGAAGAGGCAAGGCAGATAGATCCAAAATGGCTATTTCTTTAAATCTTCTTGCTGTCGTCATTGGTGGGCTTCTATACTCTGCCCTCGCTCCTCATAGTCACGAGATGGCTGCTGCTGCTTTAGGCACCAAATCTTGCAGCCACATCCACAGAGAGGAAAGGGGGCAACTTGCCAGGGAGGAAATGTTTCCTGATTAAATACAGAAATGCCAGATCCCACTGGCCAAAACTGAGGACATATGTTTATGCCCATGTGCACTGTCATGGAGGTGGCGGGGCCAGCAAGGGACAAGGAGAAGAGGCCCAGCAGGGGAATCCTATCCCAAGGTTCCCTCTTCAGGTCACATTCCTATTACTGCCCCATGAGAAAAGGAGTTCTCAAATGTCACTGTGCAAGAGGATTATCTAGAAATTTGTTTAAGATACAGCTATAAAAAATATCCAGAGACTTTACCCCAGGTATCTGCATCAGAATCTCTGCTACAGGGTCAAATTTGGGAACCACTTGACTGGGAGAAGGGGAAGAGGGGTGGAAACCCATTGGCAGCCTTGTCCGGCCACACAGTGGGTGCTCAGCAGACTCAAGTAATAAATTTGGGCCACAGGAGTGGGAAAGAAGGGTGGGGTGTGGAAGGAAGCTCTGTCCCTCTGGTGGTATTTTAATGGAGACTTCCCTACATGGTGCAGGTTAATTTCTGTTACTTACAACTGTTTCCCTGTTTGCCTATTTCGGCTATAAGTTAAGCCAAAGGGGGGAGATTTTGTTTAGCAGGATACAGGAATGGCACTCAGCTGCATCTCAGAAAGGGATTGAACCAGAAACTAGAAATATTTTAGGATTGCCTAGACACCCACACAGCTCAGAGGGTGGTCTGAGGACGAGGGCCACCACCTGGAAGCTTATTGGAAAGACTTGGGAAGGTGGAGTCTCGACCACCCCCAGAACTACTGAATTGAAATGCACATTTTAGAGAGAATGTGCATTCTGAAATGCTCTATGTGCTTGTTACAGTTGAAAAAGCATTGCTACTCTCACAGCTGTGCTCAACCCAGAGGTCTTTGTTCAAGAATGAAAGTCCGCAGAGAACTGAAATATCCTGACCCTGGTTCCTTCCTGAGCAAGAGTCTGATTGGCTCGCCTGCTGTCAGGCGTATCTGCCGCTGAACCAATCAGCGGTGGCAGGGAGGGGGCGTGGCCAGAGTTTCCTTCTTGGCTAAGGCTCACCCCTTAGGACTGAGGATGGTTGGGCTGACTGTGGACGGATGTACACTACTAAGCGTAAAAGCCCTTTGGGAATAGAAAGAGGAAAATTTCTGAGTTTGCAGTTGGGTTATTTTTTTCCAAGAAAATTTCTGAGTTTGCAGTTTGCCCGGAAATCAGGAGCCCTCTTAAGCATGAACAACATTGGAAATAACAACAGAAAAAAAAAAATCAAGAGATTTGAATATATGACAATATCCTTAATATGTAAAAACAAAAATGCAAATCAATGAGAAAAAGTGAAAATTCCAATAGAAAAAGAAATGAGCTGATAGCATAAACTGGCTGAAGAAGATATGTCTTTGGAAAACAAATGTTGAAACTTGTTTATCCTCATTAATTACAGGTAAATGCAATTTAAACTAAAATAATCTAATTTTGTCCTGTCATGTAGTGTCTGCGGTAGCCAGGGTGAAGGAGAGAATGCAAATGGTTTCAGATCAGGAGATCCTTTTCTGAAAGGATCTTATCATTTTACATGGTCAAGCAATAAAGCATCCATACCACTTTGACTCAATTGTTCCACTTAAAGGAACATATTCAGAGAAACTAGAGATAAGTTTAAAATTCTGGATAGATGTTGTTCATAAAAATAAGTACCTAGAAGCCTCCTCAGTATCCAAGAAAGGAGAATGGTTAAACTATGAAACAACCAAAATGATGGAATGTTATGTGACCATGAGAATCTATGATTTGAATGGGTGACCGCATGGCAGAATGATCTAATGTGGCAAAATTGTTTAATAAACAAGAGGAAAAGAGACTATAAATGAATTAAGCCGTGATCCCAGTGTTATATTTGGAACAAATCTATGTACAAAAAATGTATTAGCCATTTAGTCAATCTTTAGTTCAATTAATGTTTTTTGAGTCCCTGCGCATCACCAGGGTCTGTGTCAGGTGCTGGGAGATAGACATGAAGAGAGACAAAGATCTTTCCAAACAAGACAGTCATTATCTGTTTTCTCAAATAAGTAGTTTTGTTTGTTTGTTTGGAGACAGAGTCTCACTATGTCGCCCCAGGTAGAGTGCTGTGGTGTCACAGCTCACAGCAACCTCCAACTCTTGGACTTAAGCGATTCTCCTGCCTCAGCCTCCCAAGTAGCTGGGACTACAGGCGCCCGGCACAACGCCTGGCTATTTTTTGGTTGTAGTTGTCATTGTTGTTTGGGAGGCCTGGGCTGGATTCGAACCCACCAGCTTCAGTGTATGTGGCTGGTGCTCTAGCCACTGAGCTGCAAGCGCCGAGCCTCAAATAAGTATTTAATTGCAGTAAAGATAGATGCTTTGGAGAAAAAGTATATAAGCATACACTATAAGGATGTGTGTTGCCGTGTTATGACAGTTTGGGGCAGTTTTGATTTTCTTCTCTGCACTTTTCTACACTTCCCAGATTTTCTACAATTAGTGGTTATTTTTATTTTGCAAAATTAATAAAAATTATAATTACAAGGAGAAAAGAATTTTTCATGGCGTTTTTAAATTGAAGAAGAAAAAAGGGGAAAGCAAATTGGACTGGGAGGCACGAAAGCTGTCTCTAGAGATTTGAAATACAATTTTGTAGAAAAGGAGCTGCAATTGGTTAATGTGAGACCAGCAGGTCTAAGACACCAATGAGTACAAACTTCAGAGAAAAAAATAATTGGGTTCTCTGTGAAATTCACATAACCGTCAAACATTTTAAGCAACTTCGTGACTGAATAGCTGAATGTGTCTAAATAAATGTATAAGGAACGGTCTCTCAGACGCACACCTGAGCACACAGGAAAGCCAGGGAAATCCCCAGGAGGCAAAAAACAAAACCAAAAGTGGCAGCAGGTGTGTGGGGCTGTCGGCTGCTGGACGCATTGGTGGGCAGATGCGATCTCCCTGAACAGGGGACTTCATTTTAATGCCCACACCAGGGTAGGGAATGAGGCACCAAGCTCTTACATAAAGTTAGAAATGAGACCCTCCACACCAGACGTCCTCAAACTGCAGCCCACGGGCCACATGAAGTGGTGTGAATTGTATTTGTTCCCACTTTGTTTTTTACTTCAGAATAAGGTATGTGCAGTGTGCATAGGAATTTGTTCATAGTTTTTATTTTTTAAACTATAGTCCGGCCCTCCAGCAGTCTGAGGGACAGTGAACTGGCCCCCTGTGTAAAAAGTTTGAGGACGCCTGCTCCACACAAAGCAGTGGCCCTTGCCTTTACATTCTCAGTGAAAAGAGAGGTTAAAGAACATTTGTATGTGGGGGAAAGTCATGCCTCTGCCAGAAGCATTTCCTCCCACCCCCAGGCTGTGAGTAGTTCCATCTCAGCAGATCTGGGGTGCTGCCTTCAGTTCTGCATGGGGCTCAGAGATTCCCCAGGGCTAATGCCACACTTACGCCAGAGCTGAATACAAACAAATGGAGAATAATCTACGACTGTGTGAAATTACTGTAGCATCAGTTAAGATCTAGCACTTGCCCTATGCCCAGCTCTCAGTTCTTCTTAAGCTTCTTGAATCTCTATTAAACAGTTAGGTCTGTACTCAGCTGGATATGGTGGCTTAAGACTGTGATCCATCCATCCTAGGAGGAGATGGGAGAATAGCCTGAGGCCAAGAGTTTGAGACCAGCCTGGGCAAAATAGGAAGACCACCTATCCTCCACTGCCACCTCCCCCCGCCCCCAGTCTCTACCCAAAATTTAAAAATTAGCCAGATGAGGTGTGCATGCCCGTAGTCTCAGATACTCAAGAGGCAGAGGCAGAAGGATACCTTGACCCCAGGAGTTTGAGGCTGCAGTTAGCTGTGATCACACCACTGCATTCCAGCCTGGGGCACCAGAGTGAGACCCTGCCTCTAAAAGCTAAATAAGTAAATACTACGTCTAAGCTCCGAGGTCACCGCTAATGGCCCTATTTTACTGACAAAAGAACTGAAGAGCACAGAAGTGATTTGGTCAAGTTCCCACAGCTAGCGCTAGCGAGTGTTGGGGACAGAAGTTGGTCTTGGCCAATCTGACTACACACTTGCACCTGGGAGTGGGTCAAATCACACACAAAGCTCAGAGGGGCTGAGGGAGGCCTCTGGTCACCTGCAGCCTCTCAGCGATTAAGGTCATGGGAAGGTTTCCCTTGTGCAGGTCCCGTTCACAGGGGATCCTGTTCACAGGGGATCCTGGCAAGGACTGGGTGTGGGAGAGGGGTGGGAGAGGCTGACCTGGAAGAGCAGCCAGGAGGTTCCAGCCAGCTGATGAGGACCTTATTACCCAGTGCCCCTTTGTCACTATGAATTCCAGACACTGCAACAGAATACAATTAATATAATAATTTCATGTTTGCATGTTTCGTGTTCAGATGGCACCTTCTCACAGAGGCCTTCCTGGACCTACTTAAAGTTGTATGTCCCCCAGCACTGCCTCATTCCTTCCCTGCTGTTCTTCTCCATAGGATTTATACCACCTGAAGTGCTATATATTTAAGTTATTCATTACCTCCAACACTCTCACCTAGAAGTCCAGCCCTACAAGGGCAGGGATTTTTGTGTCTTTGACTCACTGCTGTGTTTCTAGTATCTAATACAGTGCCTGGCACACGGTAGATTTGTAATAAATATTTACTGAATAAACTGATGAATAATGCTCAGTGCAGTAGCAGATGCCCATAATCCCAATACTTTTGGAGGCTGAGGAAGGAGAATTGCTTGAGCCTAGGAGTTTGAGACCAGCATGGACAACATAGCAAGACCCCTATGGGGGTGGTGGTACACCCACCGTACTTCCTGCTACTCTGGAGGCTGAGCCAAGAGGAGTTCATTCGAGATTTCACTGAACTGTGATCTTGCCACTATACTCCAGCATGCCTGACAGAGTGAGATCCTGTCTTTAAAAAAAAAAAAATCATGAATAATGACAACAGCAAACCGCAATAATGGCTTTATAGGCCTGGTGCCTGATACTCGCAGCAGCCCTAGAACATAGGAGTGGAAATCGTCCCCATCCTCCAGGTAAAGAAGCTGTGGCTTCAGGGTAAGACTTCACAGCCCACGTGCTTAAGCAAACCCTTTCTGGTCTAGTAGCCATCTACTTTGGAGTTACTCGCAGGTGACATGTGAATGGCCACACCCCCCAAGGTGATGCCCACAGTTGGGTGCCTGACTCGCTTTAATGTGTTAACCTGCCCATGCACAAAACTTCCTGCTGCCACCCTAACATACCAAAAACACAGGCAGCAAAAGCAAAAATAGGCACACAGGACTGCATCCAATTGTAATCAAAGGAAACAACAGGAATGAAAATGTGAAAATGTAACATATGGAATGGAAGGAAATATTTCCAAATCATATCTTTAAAAGAGAATAGTTAATATCCAGAGAACTCCCATTATTCCTTCTACTGCGACATCCCGCCCCCCCTCCCCCGCCCCGGGTTCTTCATGGAGGAGAGGAAGGGAGGGTGGAAAGTGGAGCCTGTGAACCAACCTGTAGTAGGCCGGCCACCCACACCCACCCCACGGTGACTGCCTTCTAACAAAGGCCACTCGGTTTGGTTTGGTTTGGTTTTGAGACAGGGTCTCATTCTGTTGCCCAGACTAGAGTACAGTGGCATCATAGGTCACTGCAACTTCACATTCCTGGGTTCAAGTGATCCTCCTGCCTCAGCCTCCCAAGTAGCTGGGACTACAGGCGTGCATCACCATGACCAATTTTTCTATTTTCCTTTTCTATTTTCTCCTTCCTTTTCTATTTTCTGTAGATATGGACCTCTCTATTGCCCAGGCTGGTCTTGAGCTCCTGGCCTCAAGCGATCCTCCCAGAGTGCTGGGATTGAACCACCAGAGTGCCAGAATGAACCACCACACCCAGCAAGGGGGGACACTTGTTCAGAAAGCTGTAGAGCAAAAAGTTAGGAAGTCATATTTGCATGACCTCAGCATGTTTTTAGCACCAAAAGTCTTGTGTTTAAATGGTGCTAAACCCACTTCCAGGCAAACAGGGACAGTTGTCACCCTAACTCATAAGCATGACAGTTGCACCTTTGATGTAAGATGGCCCAAGTCTGGTTCTGTTCAGCTGAAGAAGCTAACTGTTATTGAGACTCAAACGTGGCCACATCCTGTGCTACTGTTGTCTCACAGCAACCTTACGAAGTGGACATGGTGATTAATGCCATTTACAGATAACAAAACAGGCTCAAAGAGGTTACCCATCTGACCTGAGGTCACACATATAGTAAATGTCTAAACCTGGACTCATATCCATTCGAAGACACATTTTAGCATATCTGAAACATCAGTGTGTCTCAGAATCAATAGGATCACCATCCACCAACTGGCAGACCAAAAAAATTAACTTTCTGCATATGTGAACGAACTTGATCACATTTTTGTCACCTCAGCTGAGTCATGTGCAGTTTTGGAACTACATGTATTGCAATTAATTGCCGTTTAAAATTTCTTCTGAGATATACCGTATATACTCAAGTATAAGCCAAGTTTTTTTCGGCACAAAATTTGTGCCGAGCTCGGGTTTTTCAGCACAAATTTTGTGCCGAAAAAACTCAGCTTATACTCGAGTATATACGGTAATTCAGGTACAATAATGCACCTGTAGTCTCAGCTACTTGGGAGGCTGAGGCAGGAGGATCACTTGAGCCTAGGAGTTCAAGATCAGCCTGTGCTGTTAACATAGTGAGACCCTGTCTCAAGATTTTAAAAAAAGTCTTCCAAGATATTGGGTGATAATTTGGATTGAAGATAAAAAGTAACGGTTCACCCATAAATGCCTGGAAACAGTAACAGGGAGTCATTCTGATATTAATGAAGCAAGTGTTTATTTTTGAAGGAATGGCCACTATTCTGTCTTCTTGCAAAGCCACCACCAAGAAAGGGGGATTCCTTCATTTAGACAAAGCTGGGTTAAGTTTTACTGCTGAGATCATGGAAAGGATGGTGTATGCTAGTGGTTCCCAAACTTGAACATGTATCAGATGTACAAAGGGCTTTTTAGAACACAGACTTGCTGGACTGGGGGTGGTGGCTCATGCCTGTAATCCCAGCACTCTGGGAGGCTGAGGTGGGAGGATTGCTTGAGCTCAGGAGTTTAAGAACAGCCTGAACAAGACCAAGACCTTATCTCTACTAAAAATAGAAAAATTAGCCAATCATCATGGCAGCTGCCTGTAGTCCCAGCTACTCGGGAGGCTGAGGCAAGAGGATCACTTGAGCTCAGGAGTTTAAGACCAGCCTGAGCAAGAGCAAGACCCTGTCTCTACCAAAGAAATAGAAAAATTAGCCAGGTATTATGATGGTTGCCTGTAGTCCCAGCTACTTGGGAGGCTAAAGCAGGAGGATCACTCAAACCCAGGAGTTTGAGGTTGTGGCAAGCTAGGCTGATGCCACAGCACTCTACCCAGGGCAACAGAGTGAGACTCTGTCTCAACAAAACAAAAACCCCATAGACTGCTTCTGGGTGGGCCCCCAGAGTGTCTGATGCAATAGGTCTGGGTGGGGCCTGAACATTTGCCCTTGTAACAAGTTGCCAGGCAGCTCTAGTGCTGCTGGCTGGACACCACACTCTGAAAACAGAGGAAACAAAAGCTACTCCTTCGCCAGATCCTATGGAGTAAATGAAAAGTATTTCAGTAAGAGGCAGGTGTGGCTGATTCATGCCTCAGAGAGACTTGGCACAGAGGCAGGAAACATCAGTTCAAATCTTTGAGCTACCCAGAAGTCATTTAACTTCCCAAATTTCCATTGAGAAAAATGGAAACCAGGAGTGTCCGGGCTGGTAGAACCCAGCTGTTATTTGACATGCATTAGAGTGACACTGTCACTGCTGAAGGTGCCAGCGAGATGCCGGGAGCCTGGATTTCCTGTCAGATGTCCAAAGAAGCCTAAAAGAGCTCGTTGAATAAATATAAAATATCTAGAGAATATGACAGCATCATATCATAATGTGTTTAATCGGCAATATTTTTAATCATGTATAAAAAGTTCTGATGTATCTCACAATCTGTAACATCCTAGATTCAAAGAAATCTGATGTTTGTTTTAAGAGAACTGTAACTAGGCTGGGCGCAGTGGCTAATGCCTATAATCTAGCACTCTGGAAGGCCAAGGCAAGTGGATTGCTTGAGCTTAGGAGTTCAAGACCAACTTGACCAAGAGCAAGACCCTGTGCCAACCAAATACATAGAAAAACTATAGCCAGATGTTGTGCAGGTTGCCTGTAGTCCCAGCTACTTGGGAGGCTAAGGCCAGGATCGCTTGAACCCAGGAGTTTGAGGTTTCTGCAAGCTAGGCTGACACTCTACCCAGGCCTATAGAGTGAGACTCTGTCTCAAAAAACAACAAGAAAAGAGAACTAAAACTAGCACCTCAAAACCCATGGCATGAATATTTTTGCTTTAAACAAAGCTAAAATAAGTAGTGATATTAGGCCTGTGTTGATTTAAGTAAATGCATTCTGTAAATAATTGGCAAAAAATGTCAAAGGTTGGATGCCTCAGTGACTGAAGTTTGGGAAAAAAAACATCCCAGGGTAATCATCCATAGGGTCTCTCAGCCTCTCTTCACCCAACCCATGAGTTATATTTACTCCTCATGTGAAGTCAAATCTTCATGTGACAAATTACATTTTAAAGAAGAATTTCTAAGCTCTGAACCGTAAGCTTAGTTAACAAAATAGCCACAAAATACTTTATCAGCCAAACAAGAAAAAGAACAAGAAAGAAATAAATTCCAGACTACCTGTCTTATCTTAGTGATGAAAGTCCATATTTGGCCTCTCTTCTTCTATTTTTTCTTTTTGTCTCAAAGCATCTGTGAGAGTACAAGAATTTTCATTTTTCTTCTATATTAATTCGACTCATTGTGTTCAGAGTTCCTTAAGTTAATTCCTTTCTGGTGGTTTATGAGGATTTTATGATACAGATTATGAAAGTGCCTAATCCATTTGGCTTCAGTTAACAGAAAACTTACCTGGCATAAATTATAGGGACATTTCTTATTCATTTGAGAAGTCTAGATTTGGGTGATTTCTTTTTTTTTTTTTTGAGACAGAGTCTCACTTTGTCACCCTCAGTAGAGTACTGTGGCATCACAGCTCTCAGCAACCTTGGGCTCAAGTGATTCTCTTGCCTCAGCCTCCAGAGTAGCTGAGACTATAGGTGTCCACCACAACACCTGGCTATTTTTAGAGACAAGGTCTCCCGCTGACTCAGGCTGTTCTCAAACCTGTGAGCCCAGGAAATTCACCTGCATTGGCCTCCCAGAGTGCTAGGGTTACAGAAGTGAGCCACCACGCCCAGCCTCAGGAGCTGATTCTTGTGACAAAATGGCTGCCACAGATCCAGGCATCACATCATCACTTCAGCACGTCAAAGGCAGGAAGTGGGGCAATAAGGCAGCAAAAATGAACTTTCCTCAACTGTTTCTCCTTCTGACCCCTCTTTTTTTTTTTTTATTCTCAAGGAAATTAGAAAGGAAAACCTTTACAGAAACCGCCCCCCAGTACATGCTCACTAGTGTCTCATTGAACAGGGTCACATGATCACTCCTAAACCCCAAAGGAGACTTGGAAAGCAATCTAGCATGTTCATTCTCTGCAAAAGAAGTAAGCAAAGGGAATAGCTATTGGACATTTATATTATGAAAATTAATAATTACTATATCTTTTAGTTTCAGCTCCTGAATTTGTTTTTGAACATGGCTATCAAACTTACCTGCCCACGGAAAGTAATGAAAACCAGACAGCCACAGTCATCTCTCTCCCTGCCAAATCACGTACCAAAAAGCCTGCAACAGCACCTGCTCAGAAAAGGCTTAACTGCTGCTACCCAGGTAAAGGCAGTGTTAGGCCCTATTTGTGTGTGTCAGGGAGGAGAGGGGGACATTTATCCCAGTTCAGGTTCTAAGGCCTTTACTTGTGAATTTCTGACAAGTGGGCATGCCAAACTATCTGGCATAAAAACTAGAGCCCCACGGCATTTGCATCAGTGCACACGGCCTCCTCTGCTCTCTGTGGTCATGATGTGAGTGGGCTCTTAAGCTTCTTAGGGCCACAAGCTTTGAAATGGAATTCATAAAAACTTCAGATTGCTGTAAATTTTCCTGCCTGTGCTACAGTTTAGGAAGCAGACATACCCAGTGAGATTTTCTTCCTTTACTTGTTTTTTAACTTTTTATTTGGAAAGAATTTCAGACTTAAAGAGATATTGCAAAAGTTATACAAAAAATTCCTGTATACCCTTCATCAAGATTCCCCAAATGTTAGCATTTTACCCTATTTGCTTTGTCATTCTTTATATATATATCTCTTCTCCCCACACAGTTGAAGAGTACGTTGCAGACATGATACCCCCTTAGCCTCAGACACCTCAGTGTTTGTTTCCTAGAAACAAGGGCATTCTTTTATACAACTACAGAATGTTCATTAAATCAGGAAATTAACATGTATGTGTACTATTACCAAATGTACTATCTTAGTCAGATTTCACCAATTATCCTACCAATGTCCTCTTTGTCAAAGAAAAAACCATTCCCCCCCCTCCCCCCGGTCAGGTTTCAATCTATGATCACTATTTGCATTTAGATTTTATTTATCCTTAGTTCCCTTTCATCAGGAACAGCTAAGCTTTTGTCTTTCGCGAACTTGACATTTTTGAAAATTATAGGACAGTCATTTGGCAAAATAGACTTCTTTATTAGATTCAGGTTATACACTTTAGGCAACAACCACAGAAGTGATGTGTCCTTCTCTGAGCATCAAATAAGGAGGCATGTGAGCCCCTTGGTCCCATTACGGTGACATTACTGTTTGTCCCTTGGTTAAGAAAGTTTCTGCCTG
This sequence comes from Loris lydekkerianus, assembly GCA_963574355.1. Taxonomy (NCBI): domain Eukaryota; kingdom Metazoa; phylum Chordata; class Mammalia; order Primates; family Lorisidae; genus Loris; species Loris lydekkerianus. Next base: position 35,021 of record CAUYPK010118303.1, read on the forward strand.
TTTTCTCCACTCAAAAGTTACAATGTTCCCCTTAGTAATGAATCTGTCCTGTTTTTTGTAGGTTGCCAATTCAAGACTGCCTATGGCATGAAGGACATGGAGCGTCATTTAAAAATTCACACAGGTCAGTGAAATTTCTTTACCACATATGCCCAGACACCTGCTATCTACTAGGACAGTGATTCTCAACCTTCCTAATGCCTCCTGATGCCGTGACCCTTTAATACAGTTCCTCATGTTGTAGTGACCCCCCCAACCATAAAATTATTTTCGTTGCTACTTCATAACTGTAATTTTGCTACTGTTATGAATCATAATGTAAATATCTGATGCGCAGGATGTATTTTCATTGTTACAAAGGGGTTGCAACCCACAGGTTGAGAACCACGTACTAGGAGCTGGGTGTCCAGATAGGTCAGACTCATGATATGACTCAAAATCTCACTGGTCATCACAGGAATAGAAATCCACATTCAATAAAAACACCCTGTTTTTATGTACGATTTTAGCAGAAAACGTTGAAAGCAATGAAATATAGTGCTGGAGGGGATGTGAGCAAACTTAGCTAACGGGAATGTGAATTGCTGCAGCCATTTTGAAAACTAACCCACCAAAATCAATTAGAAATTAAGTGCACATATTCTCATTTTGAGGAGATGATCCCCTAAGTGTATTTGTGTGTAATTAATAAAGGGAGAAAAAGGAGAAAGAATGAAAACTTTTATATCTTTTCATACTATCATTAGATACAGTGAGGGTATATTGTTATTGTCACTCGATGGGAGAATTTAATAAATGCCTCTTTAAGAGAAGAGAAAAATCAATGTGTGGAAACAGCCATGACCAATGCGTGCCTTCTGCATTGGGGTCGCCATCATATCTAACCAACCTCACAGTGTCCTGTCATTTGGATTTATTCTGATTATCCAAATATTGAGTTTCAAGTATTGGTAAGCATTTTAATGTAACAAGCAGAACTCTGTGTGTGGATGTCATATGTTGATGTTCCGTTCATCAAGCAGAACGTCATTATCATTGAAAGAGTGAAGTACAATAAATTATCAATAATGACTGGGAGAGCGTTGTGAAGCGTGAATCTATTATATTTCTGCAAGTCTTCATAAAGTATCTTCTACACACGATCAAGCTTGTGTTTGTAGGATGCGTTCTGCAGGAAGCATCTCCATCGACAGCTTCAAGTCCAAGGGTTGACAAGGAGGTGTCATTACCTAGGTGATTTTCGGAGAGGGGTGTGCTTATTCACCTCTTGGGTTTAGGAGAGTGCAACAGCAAAACAATTCTTTACAGCAGAGCTGACTAGAAACTATCAAGTACCTCACTATCTACTATCTACCCAATTTCACAAATACACAGGGCAGTGACCCCAGGAACTACTGAGCAACTGACAATGCCAAGAAATTATCACTAGAAAATATAATACATTGACAAGTTAGCAGTAGCCAGGCATGGGGGCTTGTGCACTTGTAGTCCCTGCTATTTGGGAAGCTGAAGTAGGAGGAGTGCTTGAGGCTAGGAATTTGAGTCCAGCCTGGGCAATATAGTAAAACCTTTGTTTCTAAAAAAATAAAAAAAAAAGATAATTATTTTTAAAAATTAGTAGTTGTTCACAGGTGGTATGTTGACATGTCTATCCGTGAAGTTCAGAGTAAGCCGCTATAACAAAGAAACCCAAACACCAATTCAAACAGGATTAACAAGTTCAAAGAGTTTGTGTCTCCCTCATGAAACTGCACTGAAGGAAGAAGCTCTGCCCTAGATCCTCCAGGAAATTAACTTCCTCCTGCCTCACTAGGTCACATGACCTGACTATCTGCAGGTGTGCTGTTTTCACCTGCTGACTCACCTGCCCTCACCAGCTGACTCACTCCCACATCTTGGTTACAGCTAATAGGAAGAGGAGAAAAAGAAAACGTAAAAGGGAGGTGCCTGTGGCTCAAAGGAGTAGGGCACTGGCCCCAATGCTGGCGGTGGTGGGGTCAAACCCAGCCCCAGCCAAAAACTGCAAAAAAAAAAAGTAAAAGGATAGCAATTTCCTCTTACAGATTTACTTTTTCTGCCATTGCAGTGATGAAAACTTAGTCACAGGATCACACCTAGCTGCAAGTGAGGCTGAGAAATATCTTCTTTGGCTTCAGCCTTGAACTCTGCCAAAACTTTGGAATTCTAAATTTTAGGACGCATCTCTTATGGAAAGGAAAAAAGAAAGACTCAATGTAGGAGACAATGAACAGTTTCTTATTTTACTTAGCTATATTTAAAATTTTTATTTTAGCTGCCTTTGGTTTTTTATTAATAAAGAATTCACATTCATTGTAAAAAAAAAATTAGATACCAATAAGGAAAATAGAAGAAGAAACTCCCCCTTCACCCCAAGACGTTAGCTCTTTGCCAATGATCCACCCAGCCCTTTGGAGTTTTCTGAATATTTTTTGGTCGTTACATGTTGCTTTTTCCTTAAGGTGGCAGAAAATAAGCTTTTTTCTTTTTGAATCTTTTTCCTGCTGCCATCTGTGTGTGTGTCTGAAGGAGACAAACCCCACAAGTGTGAAGTCTGTGGCAAGTGCTTTAGCAGGAAGGACAAGCTGAAGACCCACATGCGGTGCCACACAGGTGTGAAACCTTACAAGTGTAAGACATGCGACTACGCCGCCGCCGACAGCAGCAGCCTCAACAAGCACCTGCGGATACACTCGGACGAGCGACCCTTCAAATGCCAGATCTGCCCCTACGCCAGCCGCAACTCCAGCCAGCTCACCGTGCACCTGCGCTCCCACACCGGTAAGTCCCGCCTTGGGTTCGCTCTCCGCGCTCCTGACTTCCTGTGGCTTACATCACAGGCACCTGTAGTCACAGTATGAGAAGATGGGTTGAGACATGTGGTTATCCTGTGGTTTTCAGTTCTGCTTTTAATCCGCCCAGAAAAGCCTTTCTCCGTAAAACAGGGAGAAGACATCATTTATAACTTCATAAATATCTTTATATAATCTTATAGCTATAACTGATGCACTAGTAAAGTTTATAATTGAGGAGGTCCACTAAATGAAATACAGATGTAGGCAATGCATCTGTATTATGCAGCCATAATAAATTATGGCTAGGCATTTCAATAATTTCTTTCTGGAGACAGAATCTCACTCTGTTGCCCCAGACTAGAGTGCTGTGGTGTCATAGCTCACAGCAACCTCAAACTCTTGGGGCTTGAGTAATCCTCTTGCCTCAGCCTTCCGAGTTGTTGGGACTACAGGCGGCCACCACAGTGGCCAGTGTGTTGTTGTTGTTGTTGTTTGTTTGTTTGTTTTTTCTATTTTTAGTAGAGATGGGCTGTTGCTCTTGGAGTCTTGGTCTTGCTCAGGCTGGTCTTAAACTCCTGAGCTTAAGCAATCCACCTGCCTCGGCCTCCCAGAGTGCTAGGATTACAGGGATGAGCCACTGTGGCCCAGCCATTTCAATATTTTTTTAAAGTATACTCTGATTCATCCAGCATAAGACAGCTTGACCTAAAAACATATAGCAAAATCTGGAGAGTAGGTAACTCAACACATATTTGTTTTACATGAGGCTTGTGTATCAGTTAGCTATTGATACAGTGATACTGCATGACAACCACGAAGGTGCACAGAGTCCCAGTAGCATATAATCAGCATTTGTGCTCATACTTCAGGTCAGGAAAGAGTTGCCTAGACATCTCTGTTGATCTTTGTTAGGCTGACTCACCTGTGAGGGGCAGGCTGGGTGATTGTTGACCTACGCTGGAGATCTGGCTGTAGGCTAGCTGGCTGTCCTATGGCCTGGTCTGAGGCAACCCAGCTCTATCCTCCTCTCATCCTTCTCCTGGGACCATTGACTAACCCCACCTTGTCCTCCCAAGCATGGCAGAGGTACAAGCCAGCCATCCCCAACATGTCAGTCCATGTTGATATAACCAGTCGAGGCTCTGGTTGTATATCAAGTCTCTGTGCAGATCACATTGGCTACAGCAGGTCACATGGTTGGTCCTGGTGTCAGGAATGGGACTGAGGTCATCCACGGTGAGAGGTCGCCATAAGGTCACATGGCAAAGGTCAGGGATTCGGGGAGGGGTGAAGAATTGGGACCATTTTTTGCACACAATTACAGTCTGCCTCTATCCTCACCACCGTTCACATCTCTCCAACATGCAAAGTGCACTTACACCCGAGAGCCCCACAAGTCTCATCCAATCATGGGATCAAGCTTAAAGACCCGGCTTGTGTTATCTCCATCAGATCCACGTATAGCCTTTCTTTATCCAAAAACATTGAAGTAAAAGACAAGCTGTCTGTCACTATACACCTAATATATAGAAGGGAAACCAAGCCAAGATAATTGAAAGAATTCTGCTGTTTGAAAGGGTAAGAATGGGAGGCATTGGCAGTCACTGGTCCATAGTAATTTTTTTTTTTTGCAGTTTTTCGCCGGGGCTGGGTTTGAACCCAGCCACCTCCGGCACATGGAGCCGGCACCTTACTCTATTGAGCCACAGGCACCGCCCCACGGTCCATAGTATTTTTTAAACCTTTGTGGACAAACGTTCCCAGGTTCCTCTCACTTAGCGGCCAGGGAATGTTTCTTGCTTAGGCCTTAACTCAGCTCTTGGGTTTGTGAATCTGCCTATGGAATATCTTTACCATCACTTTCCTAAGCCACTTCTGAAAATAATTGAAAAAGATACCTTTGAAAAACTTTCTTACCCTACTTCCTGCCTATCAAAAGCTGGAGGGAGGTAAGAATTCAAAGCGAATTATTATATTTTGTTTTAGTCTAGGCTGGTGCCAGTGTTGCTGGTAGACCTGTCTTTAAAACTTTGTGAGTTGCCTATATATCCGTATACCAAATGCCATACCCACAATTATTTTGGTATCTTGTCTCTTTTTCTAAACTCAATTATAGGCACTTTTGGCATATAACCCTCTAGAGTCCATCTTAGAAAACATTCTTGGCACCAACTTAATTCTTTTGGAGATTTTAACAGAGCCTTCCTTATATTTAGACCCCTCATTTCTCATTTGATCTTCACTCCAAGGTCAATTCCTTGGATATGGTCATTGTGCTCAGGCATTTCTCTTAGTTTGAAAATCTGGCTGGAGATGAGAAACTACATCCAGCACATCTTTGATTGTCTTTATTTTCTCTAAATTCTGGTTGGAGAATGGCTAGTTCTTTTTTGTCTCTTTCTTATAGACTTTGTCTTATGCAGCTTATAAAACACTTTCTCTGTTCTGCCTAGAAATTATTTCTTTATTCAAGGTCAAAACTCATTGTGTGCATTTCCTGGCTTCTAAGCAGCCACAGGTGATAGCTTTACCAAATGCTTGCCATTCACTAGCGTGCATTGCCATTTTTCCAGCCTCCTTCTGCTACCCAGTCTCAAAACCGATGCTATATATTTTGGTTCTGTGTTGCAGCAGCACCCAATTCCTAGATAGCAACATCTGTATCAGTCATCTATTTTCACGATGATAGCAGCATAATAAAAACCCACAAAACCTCAAGAGATACAATAATATGCCTCTTCTGTTCCCATGTTGGGGATCCACTGGGTGTCATCTCTGTGACTCTGCTGACTTTGCTGGGCTCACTTGTAAGTCTGAGACTCTGCTGGCTATGGGTTGGCTGTTCACTGGCTTTGCCTGTGGAATCTGTCATCCTTCTCTTGGGACCAGCAGGCTAGACCAGGATTGACCTCCTCCTCGTGGCAATGACCAAGTTGCAAGCAAGCCCAAAACCACAATCCCATTTCAAACCAGTACCCAACATACCATTGGCCAGATTCAATAAAATGGTCGAGCTATTTGTTGTGGGTCATGGCAGGTCATCCTATCTTTTGGAAGAGTGTGAATAATTACACACCTGGCAGAGGCTACACCACAGGAGATGGGGAGATTTGGTAACATTTCTGGAATCTACTGTAAGAAATTAAGACATTGGCATGATTGATACCCAACTGATTGTCTTTGGAAATTCTCCCCCAGCCTAAATGAGAGAAACCAACAGATACATTTAGGAATGTGGTTCATTTTGACTTACAAGGATGAACTTAACATTTATAGTATCATCTTTACATTGGTATGGAAAAGCCATGTTTTCTAAAAATTTAAATGTGGGCTCGGTGCCTATAGCACAGTGGTTATGGCACCAGCCATGAAGTTGGTGGGTTCGAACCTGCCTGGACCAGCTAAACAACAATGACAACTGCAACAAAAAATAGCTGGGGCATTGTGGCAGGTGCCTGTAGTGCCAGCTACTTGAGAGGCTGAGGCAAGAGAATCACTTGAGCCCAAGTGTTTGAGGTTGCTGTGAGCTGTGACACTACGGCACTCTATGGAGGGCAACATAGTGAGACTCTGTCTCCAAAAATAAATAAATAAAAATTTAAATGAGTGCCATTTATGCATTGTCTCCATGGAATGTTCATTTTCCCTGTTACAAATCTGTGGCACTTGTAGAATTTTAAATTAATAGAATTCTGTTTTTGCCCCTGCGTTGATTTGACGGACTACATCATCAGTCGCTTTAGTAGCAACCTACACTCAAGAAAGATCTATCATCTTAAATCACTTCTTCATTCAATACTCTTTAACCTCACCATGGGCCAGACATTGTAGACATCAGGTAGTGAGCAAGAATGAACACAATCATGGGCGGTGCCTGTGGCTCAAGGAGTAGGGCTCCGGCCCATATGCCGGAGGTAGTGAGTTCAAACCCAGCCCCAGCCAAAAACTGCAACAAAAAGAAAAAAAAAAAAAGAACGAACACAATCATTAGCTTTGAAGCTTGCAGGCCAGTGGGACTGTGACAAATATGGCTCAATGAAGAAATAAATTTATGGTTAAAGAAAAAGGCATTGATGACGAGATTGAAGACTTTTGCTTTCATGTCAAAAAGTGTTGTTAAGCTCTGCCATTTAGCTATGAGATTTGGTTATCCAGTTTCTCTAGATCTCCACTAGGCAAATTGCCCCAAAACAATGTAGACTGTCCCTATAATTTTGGCAAGGATATCACTGGTAAACCTTCTAGGATGTTCTGGGTAGTGTTTGTTATTCTGGGTCCTCAGATATCTTCCCCCCAGAAATCCATGAATAAAATTTGTGGGGGAGATCCATGAACTTGGATGGAAAGAAAAATTACATCTTCATTTTTGCTAACCTATACTGAAATTTGACATATCCTTTGATTATGAACATAGGCAACCAAGCTGGTAATAGTGCATGTGAACTTGTCACCAGTAAAAATCATAAATCTTTTCACAATAATTGTTACAGATAGACAAAATATCTTCTACACACTTCTTTATTTAGAAATTACTGTAGTTTATAGACCCGCCGCTAAGTCTTATCATTTAATGCGTTAGTAAAACACATGCATTGGCATATAACAATTTTTTTTTCTTTTAACAACTATGTTAATATAGTTTCTTTTATGTTATTATTGTTTTCATGTTAGTTTATTTTGTACATTTGAAACATTATCTGAGAAGTGTTCCATGGGCTTCACTAAACTGCCAGAAGAGGGCCACCGCATAAAAAGGGTTAAGAACAACATTCTGAAGCAGAAAAAATGAACTTTTTCTGGAAAAGGCCAGATTGTAACTATTTTCAGCTTTGTGGGCCGCACATTCTTTGTCACAACTGCACACCTCTGCTATTATAGAGTGAAAGTAACCATGGTGTCAACAAACAGGCATGGCTGTGTTTTAATAAAACTTTATTTACACAAACAGGCTGTGGGCAAGATTTGGTCAATAGGCTATAACTTACTGTTTCTTATTAATTTGGTATGCATGATCTTGGTGGTATTTAATCACACAAAGCATTATTTAGGTTTAGGCTTCTCAATTTTTGTTAAGTTGCTTCTTGCCATATCTACTTGCGTGTCTTAAGCAAACATCATGGTGATGTGGTAGGCCCTAAACCAACAAACGAGGGGTTGGAGGGAGCAATCGCAGTCTTTTGAGTTTATGGTCTAAGAATGCAAACATCAGTTACATGCATCTAAGATTACCAGGTTCAGAGTTAGCCTGGCTTGGAATCCAAGCTCTGCCTTGTACAATGAGGTGATTTTGAACAAGTTCTGTAGTTTGCCTGGCCCTCAGTCCTCCCATCTTTACAATTGTGGTAAAAATAGTATTGTTAATAGTACCCATGGCAGGGGGATCTTGTCAGCACCCAGTGAAACCATTCTTGTGGAGATCTCAGCATAGCTCCTGCCATTCTGGAAGCAATTGAAGTCTATTGGCTGCTGTTATTTCACTTGCTTGTGTGATATTGAAATGGGGAGTGGTATAGCCCATTTGCTTAGGTTATCATTGCCACAGATAATTAGGACTTGGTTTACAGTAAGGAAAGAGAATTGAAATATTGTATCCCATTCAGATGTTTGCAGTTTCATTCCTCCCACTCATCTTTTAGCAAATATGAATTTTTCAAAAAAATTAAGCAGCTGCATTTTGTAACTTCACAAACGTTGATCACAGCTGGCAGTGTGGGATAAATAAGTTTTGTGCCATAAACACATCTTTATTAAAATCTTCATGAAGCATAAGCTGGGTATTTCAATCAATGTAAAAAGAATGCTGGGATGAGTACAGTGGGACGCTAACCCATATGAAAATCTGTTACAACATGTAACACAGTCAAAATCCAGGGATTAGGGCTGGGCAGGGTGGCTCACACCTGTAATTCTAGCACTCTGGGAGGACGAGATGGGCGGACTGCTTGAGCTCAGGAGTTTGAGATCAACCTGAGCAAGAGTGAGATCCCCTCTCTAAAAAAATAACCTGGTGTGTGGCAGGTGCCTATAGTCCCAGCTACTTGGGAGGCTGAGGCAAGAGAATTGCTTGAGCCGGAGAATTGCAGGTTGCTGTGAGCTATGACACCACAGCACTCTACCAAGGGTGACAAAGTGAGACTCTGTCTCAAAAAAATTAAAAAATGCACAGATTATGCAAAAGTATACAAGAGCTAATCATTACCCACCAGAGCTGGTGCATTCACTGTAGGAATGATTGGGCATTTGAGTGTTTTAAAGAATATACAAAGCGTATTTAAACATCGTATTTTATTGGGGACGATTAAATACCTCTTGTTCAATCTCCTGTTTTTCTTCTGGGTTGTATAAAGGTGGTAGTGGTTTGGGTCTGGGGAAAGAAGACAAGCCCTCTCCTGTGAGCCTCTCCCAGGGGCTCCTAGGAGCCGCAGTTAGGAGGTCTGCACCCGCCCGCCTTGGGGTAAGAGAGTGTGTGGTATGTGCTTCGGGGGGGTCCGCTCTGGTTGTTGCTGCCTGTTCTTATCGAAACTCACCTTGTGTTGACAGGGGATGCCCCCTTCCAGTGCTGGCTCTGTAGCGCCAAGTTCAAAATCAGCTCCGACTTGAAAAGGCACATGCGGGTGCACTCGGGGGAGAAGCCCTTCAAGTGCGAGTTCTGCAATGTCCGCTGTACCATGAAGGGGAACCTCAAGTCGCACATCCGCATCAAGCACAGCGGGAATAACTTCAAGTGTCCGCACTGCGACTTCCTGGGTGACAGCAAAGCCACCCTCCGGAAGCACAGCCGCGTGCACCCGTCGGAGCAGCCCGAGAAGTGCGCCGAGTGCAGCTACTCCTGCTCCAGCAAGGCGGCGCTGCGCGTGCACGCGCGCACCCACTGCGCCGACCGGCCCTTCCGCTGCGCCTACTGCAGCTTCGACACCAAGCAGCCCAGCAACCTCAGCAAGCACGTGAAGAAGTTCCACGCGGACTTGGTCAAGGCCGAGGCCCCGGAGCGGAAGGACGCGGGCAGGCAGAGCAGCCGGCAGGTCGCCAAGCTGGACGCCAAGAAGACTTTCCACTGTGACATCTGCGACGCCTCGTTCATGCGGGAGGACTCGCTGCGCAGCCACAAGAGGCAGCACAGTGAGTACAGCGACAGTAAGAGCTCGGATGTCACCGTCCTCCAGTTTCAGATCGACCCGGGCAAGCAGCCGGCTGCGCCCCTCGCCGTGGGCCACCTGCAGGTGCCGCTGCAGCCCAGCCAGGTGCCCCCGTTCAGCGAGGGAAGAGTCAAGATCATCGTAGGGCACCAGGTGCCCCAGGCCAACACGATCGTCCAGGCCGCCGCGGCCGCCGTGAACCTCGTGCCGCCCGCTGTGGTGGCGCCGAGCCCGGAGGAGCTCCCGGGGAACGGCCGGCTGCAGATCCTGCGCCAGGTCAGCCTGATCGCTCCGCCCCAGTCCTCGGGGTGTCCGAGCGAGGCAGGCACCATGACCCAGCCGGCTGTCCTGCTGACCACTCACGACCAGACGGACGGGGCCACCCTGCACCAGACTCTGATCCCCACGGCCCCGGGCGGCCCCCAGGAAGGCTCGGGCACCCAGACTTTCATCACCAGCTCGGGCATCACTTGTACTGACTTTGAAGGCCTCAATGCTTTGATTCAGGAAGGGACGGCTGAAGTGACCGTGGTGAGCGACGGTGGCCAGGACATCACGGTGGCCACCTCGGCTCCCCCTATATTCTCCTCTTCACAGCAAGAACTACCCAAGCAGACGTTCTCCATCATTCAGGGGACAGCCCACCCGGCTTTGCTCTGCCCAGCTGACTCCATACCAGATTAAGCACTTAAAAAACAAAAGGAGAGAAAACTAATGACCAAAAAAAAAAAGGAGAAGAAAGAAATACTACGTACAGCTCTTCAAGAGGTTTGCTCTTATTGTTTTTTAAGGAGTGCTGTGACTCTCCCCCTCTGTAATAAATTGTAATTTTATACTGCTTATTATAATTTTTTAACGCTGTAACAACTTGGAGACCACCTCAGAATCGCCGTGTTAATTGCAGAATAATGCTACCGAGATGATTCCAATGAAGGGTTGGAATTAAATGCATTAAATAGGGAATATATTTGTTTGTTTGTTTCCAACTTGATTTCCAACGCTAATAAAGGGTTCTTTTTTTCCATCCCATTAAAATTGGGTAGTAGATGGTACTTTTTCCATTCTCTTTTGTCCTATTATGAAATAATCTTCAGAGTTTGGGGCGCTCGTGTCTTACTACGTAAATACAAATCTACAGGCATGAAGGACCATTTTCTGCATAACACTACCTGGATACTTGACCCTCCCCCAGAAAAAAAATTTAGTGCTGATGAGCATAGAGAGAATGATTCCCTAATAAATTAATCTCTGATTAAAACATACTGAATGTTAATGCTTCTTTAGAGTCAACTATGATGTGGGGATAATTATATAAATCGTTATATAATTAAAGAGAACTTAAAGCAGCAAATGTGTTTAGTCCTCTCATAAACATTACACAAATATCTTACCCCCTTCACAGTTTAAATATATGCAATCCCTAAATTGATCGATGCAACTATCATTTTATTTTAAAACTTAGGACTGACAGTCTCGACATCTCCTAAATGGTGCAAATATGATGCAACTTCCTACTAACAATTAAGACAGGGTTTTCTAGAATACTCTTCATTTTGATATTGATATCTGTGCGGATCCAGGGTTCAAATGAGTGAATTGGGAAACAGCTAGGTTTTTCTAAAACATGGGATTTGGGGGGAGAGGAAAATTCAGATTCAAATTGTGCTCTGTTTTCTCAGTAGGTGGCCCCAGAGAGCAAGCTAGAATTACCCATATTTCAACCCTTCTTTGTCTAGGATTCTAATATCTCTGATTTCTGGTGTTAGCTCTCAGTTGATAAGGAGTGGGGGTTTCTCTTGTGAGAGAGACACGTTTAGAATGTTACAAGAACACTTCGATACATTTTTACTTGAGTTGTTAACATTTTGTTTCCTGACACAAAAACCTATTTAATCAAATTATTATGCAGATCATCTCAATTTTATATGAAGGGTTTTTTGGTATTAATAAACTAGGGAAATACAAAATGGTGGTGTTAGAAACGGTGAAGACTTGCCTGTTAGAAATGCAAAGTTCACTTCCCTTAGGAATAGCTAGAGTTAGAGCTCAATTTGTATTCTCTCTTGCTTTGATCCTTAGTATTCCAACACAATTCTGAGGACTTTTGCTTCTTTTATCTGCTAGAATTTCTTTGTTTCTGTATCAGCAGCGGTAATAATGAGTTATTGACTATGGTGTTGGTAAGAAACAGAAAGGCCCACAGGGTACGATGGTAGAGATGTGAATAATTTCATCTATTTAGACTTCCTGCTGCAGCTCTTATAGGAATCTGCTCAGCTGTGGAATTTTACCTGGGAAACTTTTATTGTCACAAGCCTGTTTTCCACATCTTTCTTTTCCCCCTTTTTCAACTTGAAAGGATTTTTTTTCCTGGTTGTAAATATAATGTGTATTTAAGATAGAAAATATAAGAAGCACTTTTTTTTTTTTTTTTTTTGTGAAGGTGTCTCACTTTTTCACCCTGGGGAGAGTGCCATGGTGTCACAGCTCACAGCAACCTCAAACTCTTGGGCTTAAGCGATTCTCTTGCCTCAGCCTCCCAAGTAGCCGGGACTATAGGCGCCCACCACAATGCTCGGCTATTTGTTGTTGTTGGCCTGGGCTGGGTTCGAACCTGCCAACCCCCATGGATGTGACCGGGGCCCTAACCACTAAGCTACGGGAGCTTAGCGGAGAAGCAGATTTTTTTTTTTTTTTTTTTTTTTTGTAGAGATAGAGTCTCACTTTATCACTCTCAGTAGAGTGCCATGACGTCACACAGCTCACAGCAACCTCCAAGCCCTGGGCTTAGGAGATTCTTTTGCCTCAGCCTCCCCAGTAGCTGGGACTATAGGTGCCCACCACAACTCCCGGCTATTTTTTTGTTGCAGTTTGGCCAGGGCTGGGTTTGAACCTGCCACTCTTGGTATATGGGGCCAGCGCCCTACCCACTGAGCCACAGGGTGCTGCCCCAGAATATTATTGAGGAAAAACAAAAAAGGTACTAATAATCTTACTACCCAGATGCAAACACTGTACCCATTCTGATGGACGTCATTTCCATTTTGTGTGTGTGTGTGTGCACGTGTGTGTGCCTACGTATATGTTTTCTACTCCAGTTATAGTTCAGGCTGTATTAGTCATATCATTTTCTTTTTACATTCCATATTTCTTTTCATATCCTTATATTGCCACCAACCAGCTGCCCTCCACATGTTCATACACACACACACACACACACACACACGTACATACCCAGACACAAATATTTGGTTTAGTGTTTTAGGTTGTTTTTTCTTTTTTTACAAACTACAACAGCAAAACTCGTTCCTTGCAATACATTATAAACAAAATTATATAAAAACCAAGCCAACCACCTCTAGCCCTTCCTTATTCTCTCCCTACCCAAAGTAAATAAGATTAAATAAGGTTAAGTTTTCTGCGTTCTGATCAACACACATCAAATGGTAACATAACACAGTGATGAAATAGCCTAGGGACATATTTCTCAGAGTTGGTCTCCATGGATAAGCAATAGGTATCTGCACGTAAGTGAGTTGATGTCGAGGTATTTTGTGGGGGGCGGGTATCTCTGATTTTTGCTTATTTTATTTTATTTCCTTTTTTCCTCTACTTTTAGTAGAGATTCATTGTGCTAAGTAGGGGCCTTGCTCTTGCAGAGGCTTGTCTCGAACTCTTGATGTCAGGGGATCCACCTGCCTCGGCCTCCCAGAGTGCTGGAATTACAGGCATGAGCCAGTCGCCAGCCAGATTTTTGTTTATTTTAGATTGTGCTGTTCTAAAAATAAATTAGAGTTCTTTTCTTCTTTTTTAATGACCTGCAATAGTTTATCTTGGAAATTATCGGTTCTATTCTTGAGGCCAATACCTTTTTCATTCATCAGCCTTAATAAACTTCCCAATATTTTTCTTGAATAACTGGTCTGTTCAGGTTGTATACCTCATCTGGATCAATTTTAATAATTCATATTTATTCTGCAAGAGAATAAAATTCATTCTGCTCCAAATTTTCATATCTGTAATCTTATTATTTCATTTAATATGCTCTTTAAAATAGTTTAATATGAGCTTGGCGCCTGTAGCTCAGCAGCTAGGGCGTCGGCCACATACACTGGGGCTGGTGGGTTCGAACACAGCCCAGGCCTGCCAAACAACAATGACAACTATAACAACAACAACAAAAATAGCTGGGCATTGTGGTGGGTGCCGGTAGTCCCAGCTACTTAGTCTCAGCTGAGACAAGAGAATCTCTGGAGCCCAAAGAGTTTGAAGTTGCTGTGTGCCCACGGCACTCTACTGAGGGCAACAAAGTAAGACTCTGTCTCTTAATTAATTAATTAATTAATTAATTTAATAGTTTGATTAATTTAGTGGTTTAGTTGATTGATTTGATAGTTTGAATTAATTAATTTAATGGCTTGATTAATTACTTTAATAGTTTAATATCTTCAACATTTTGGGGGTCTATCAACTTTCTTGTTGCTAGTGTAGATTTTTTAGTATTTTTATTCTTCTACTTAGATGCCAAAGACTTGTTTATTTAGTCATTTCTATTAGAGTGAAATTTCCCCTTTTCCATTTGTTTTTTTTCAGCTTTCAGCTTTTATCTTTAATAATTCTTTCCTTGGTTTCTTTCAGTTTTTCTTGTTATTGTTATTCTAATGTTCTCTCTTAAGTTCACTTATTCAGCCTTTAATAATAAAAACATTTAAAGCTACGTATTTTCCATTATGCCTTAACCTATGTTAAAAGACAATTTTTTAAAAGCTAAAATCATGACTGTCCTACAAACATAACACAAACGTGTGTCAAGGATTTTATTTAATTTATTAATTAAAGAGGGAACCAGTAAGATACCACAACAGGTTCAAAGGAGAATTGAACAAATGCGTAATCACACAGGGAAACAGGAATGCTAAAGTGAATTTACAAACAGATGCAAAATTGATCAACATCTTGAGAGTGAGAATCAGTTGTGTTCCATCAGACAAAACCCGTTCTCAGACCTGTGGTCGAGGTGTTTGCATTATTATGTTTCTGTGACCCACAAAGTTGTATGATAGCTCAAAGATAATCAAAGGCAGTATCCTCTCTAGATCTGACAACCCAGATCTAGGAACTGACAGGACACTCAGTAACCTTTTCTGCCTGCTTCAAAATCATTCAAAAATTTTCCTTACATCCACATCCCTATAAACTTTTATGTGATGTGTCCTTTTCATAAATTACCAGATACTCTGTTATTTTGGTTTTAGGATTGCTCGCTTGATTGGTTGGTTGGTTTGCACAGAAAGAAGGCAGAATCCAGGGGTTGTATAAAGGTATATTTCCTATTCTTCAAGTACAGGCATATCTCGGAGATATTGCCGGTTCAGTTTCAGACCACCACAAAAAGTGAGTCACACGAGTCCTTTGCTTCCCATGGTCTATTAATTGTACAATAGCATTGTATCTACGAAAGCAATGTATATACTGTATTTATTTATTTATTTGAGACAGAGGCTCACTCTGTCGCTCTTGGTAGAGTGTTGTGACATCACAACTCACAGCAACCTCAAACTCTTAAGCTCAAGTGATTCTCTTGCCTCAGCCTCCCGAGTAGCTGGGACTGCAGGCACCCACCACAACACCCAGGCTATTTTTAGAGACAGGGTCTCCCTCTGGCTTGGGCTGGTCTCGAACTCATGACCTCAGGCAATACACCTGCCTCAGCCTCCCAGAGTGCTAGGGTTACAGGCATGAACCACTATGCCCAGCCGCAATGTACATACTTTTTTTTTTTTTGAGACAGAGCCTCAAGCTGTCGCCCTGGGTAGGTGCTATGTCATCACAGCTCACAGCAACCTCAGACTCCTGGGCTTAAGCAGTTCTCTTGCCTCAGCCTCCCAAGTAGCTGGGACTGCCGGCGCCCACCACAACACCCGGCTATTTTTTGGTGGTTGTTCTCATTATTGTTTGGCAGGCCCGGGCTGGATTCGAACTTGCCGGCTCTGGTGTATGTGGCTGGTGCCTTAGCCACTTGAGCTACAGGCGCCGAGCCCATACGTTAACTTTAAACTATTTTATTGCTTAAAAATCCTAGCAATCATCTGAGCCTTCAACAAATTGTAATCTTTTTGCTGGTGTAGAGTCTTGCCTCTGAGTTGATGTCTGCTGACTGATCAGGGTGGTGGTAGCTGAAGGCTGAGGTGGCTGTGGCAGTTTCTTGAAATAAGCAAACAATGAAGTTGGCCATTTCAGTTGACTCTTCCTTTCATAGAAGATTTCTCTGTAACATACAATCCTATTTGATAGCACTTAATCCACGGTAGAACTTCTTTTAACATTGGAGCCAATCCTCTCGAACCGCCATGGCTGCTTTATCAACAAAGTTTATGTCTTATGCGAAACCCTTGTTGTCATTACAACCATGCTCACACCATCTTCACCAGGAGTAGATTCCATCTCAAGAAACCACTTGTTTTGCTCATCTGCAAGAACCAGCTCCTCATCCATTCAGATGTTACCATGGCATTGCAGGAATTCAGTCCCTCTCAGGCTCCATCTCTAGTTCTCGTTCTAGTGCATTCTCTACCACATTTGCAGTTACTTCCTATACTGAAGTCTTGAACCCCTCAAGGTCATTCATGA
Source organism: Loris lydekkerianus (assembly GCA_963574355.1). Taxonomy (NCBI): domain Eukaryota; kingdom Metazoa; phylum Chordata; class Mammalia; order Primates; family Lorisidae; genus Loris; species Loris lydekkerianus. The sequence continues at coordinate 51,600 of CAUYPK010118303.1, forward strand.
AAGAATTAACTTTTTTCAAACTCCTGTGAATGTTGATACTTTGACCCCCTCCCATAAATCACAAATGTTCTTCATGGCATCTAGAATGGTGAATCCCTTCCAAAAGGTTTTCAATTTATTTCTCTTGGAACATCCATCAGAGGAATCAGTATTTATGGCAGGTGTAGCCTTACAAAATGTAGTTTTTAAATAGTAAGACTAGAAAGTTAAAATTCTTCCCTGATCCGTGGGCTGCAGAATGGGTGTTGTATCAGCAGGCATGGAAACAATATTCATCTTTTGTACATTTCCATCAGAGCTCGTGGGTGAGTAACCAAGTCCCATGTTAATGACCAGTGATCTTTTGTAAGGAATCATTTTTCTAAATAGCACATTTCAACAGTGGGCTTAAAATATTCAGTAAACCATGTTGTAAACAGATGTGCTGTCATCCAGGCTTTGTTATTCCATTGCTAGAGCACAGGCAGAGTAGATTTAGCATACTTCTTACAGGTCCTGGGATTTTGGAATAGTAAAATAAGCCTTAGCTTCAACTTAAAGTCACCAGCTGATTAGCCCCTAACAAGGGAGTTAGCCTTCCTTTGAAGCTTGGAAGCCAACCATTGACTTTCCCTCTCTCATTATAAAAGTCCTAGGCGGCAGCTTCTCCCAAGAGGTACTGTTTCATCTGCATTGAAAATTTGTTGTGTAGCGTGGCCACCTTCTTCTGCGGACTCAGCTGGACCTGAGAACTTGCTGGGGTTTCTACATCCTGCGTCTTTATGTTCTGGACATGGCCTCCTTCCTTAAACCTCATGAACCGACCTCCTGCTGGCTTCAAACTTTTCTTCTTCAGTTCTCTCCTCTCTCAGCCTTCATAGCCTTGAACAGAGTTAGGACCTTGCTCTGGATTGGGTTTTGGCTTAAGGGACTCTCATGGCTGATTTGATTTTCCATCTAGACCCCCCAGACTTTCTTTGTCCCAGCAATAAGCCTGTTTTGCTTTCTTATCATTCATGCACTCAGTGGAGAAGCACTTTGTAATTTCCTTCGAGAACTATTTTGTTACATTCAGAATGTAGCTAACTATGGTGCAAGAGACTTAGCTTTCAGCCTATCTCCTCCTCCGACGCGCCTTCTTCCCTAAGCTTGATCATGTCTAGCTTTTTATTTAAAATGAGAGATATGCAACCTCCCTTTCACTTGAACACTTAGGGTCCACTGTGGGGTTATTACTTGGCCTATTTTCAGTATCATTGTTTCTTAGGGAATAGGGAGAGCCAATGAGAGGAAAGGAGATGTAGGGCTGGCCGGTTGGTGGAGCAGGCAGATACGTATTTGTGGGTTATGTTTGTCATACACATGTATGGGCGCAGTTCACGGGACCTTAAAACGATTATAACGATAATATCAAAGATCACTGATCATAGATCACCAACCATAACTGATAAACCATGTTGTAAACAGATGTGCTGTCATCCATTCGGGGCGCCCAGAAGTCACCATACTTAGGGACAATGGGAACTTGTAACTAAGTGTGCCTTTACTTATTAATATCCATTACAAAATTTTACAAAATATTTACAAAGCATCCTCTACATGTCGGCCATCTCCTTTTTTTCTTTTTTTGAGACAGAGCCTCACCATGTCACTCTCCGTAGAGTGCTGTGGTGTCATAACTCATAGCAACCTCAAACTCTTGGTTTTAGTGATTCTCTTGCGTCAGCCTCCCAAGTAGCTGGGACTACAGGCACCCGCCGGCTAGGTTTTGGTTGTAGTTGTCATTGTTATTTGGCAGGCCCTGCTGTATGTGGCTGGCACCCTAACCACTGAGCTGCGGGCACCAAGCCAGGCCATCTCTTTCTACACACACAGGCTGAGGTCTTCTCTCCCACTCACGGCAAACACATGCCAAGATAATCTGCTATTTGGCCAATATGGTGACTTTGCGGATACCCTAGTAAGATCATGGTGAAAAGTTGAAAATAGTGAGAATTACCAAAATCTGACACAGAGACACAAAGTAAGTGCATGCTGTTAGAGAAATTGTACTCACAGACTTGCTGGATACAGGGTTGCCATAGACCTTCAACTTGTAAAGAGGAGCATCTGGGAAGCACAGTAAAGTCAAGGGTAACTGGGGTACGCCTAGAGTTACAATTTGGAAAGCTGTATTTCGGCTTTTCTTTTCTGATACTACTGGGTTTGGGTCTGAGAATGTCACCTGCAAAATATATGCTTTCTGAAATTTAATAGTTTTCTGTACCACCATTCACATGACCAATTGCTGTAAATATCTGGTGAGTATCAGAGAAAAGTGTATAGTCTCTGTAGAGTTCAAAATTTTACAGATCGAGTTGACTTTGTTATTTAATTCCTCTCATCCCCTCTTAGTTTGTCTACTTGGCAAATTTGAAAGAAGTATTTTAAACCTCTCCCTGGGATTGTGATATTTTAATCAAGCTTTTCTCGTATTACTGAGGTGTCTGTTTCATGACGTTTTGCCCTGTGTTGTTTGATGAGTACAAGTTTGTGGTTCTTCTATGTTGTCGATCTTACCTTTTTTTCTTATATATTAGTGATCGTTCTTTCCATTGAACAGCAATCAGGGTCCTCAAACTACGGCCCGCGGGCCACATGAGGTGGTGTGATGCTATTTGTTTCCATTTTGTTTTTTTACTTCAAAATAAGGTATGTGCAGTGTGCATAGGAATTTGTTCAGAGTTTTTTTTTAAAAACTATAGTACGGCCCTCCAATGGTCTGAGGAACAGTGAATTGGCCCCCGGTTTAAAAAGTTTAAGGACCCCTGGATCATGCTTTACCTCACAGTAATACGGTAGAACCTCCATAGTGGACCACCTCCCTACACTGACCACCTTCTTAAGGTGACCTAATTCTCGTAGACCGGACATATACATATCAGTACAGCAGGCCTAGCTCCTATGTTGACCACTTCCATATGTTGACGAGTTAGTTACAGTCCCTTGGGTGGTCAACTTACAGAGATTCTACTGTATTGTTAAAATTATATTTCTTTACAGTGCTGTAAAAAGCAGATATTAACCAGCCTCAGTCTTCCATTAAGAAGTCTTTGCCTCATTGAGAGGAAGCTTTTAGGCCTCATTGTTTTGTAAAGCTCCCCCATCCCAAATACCGAGTTTTTGCTGAGCTCACTTATAAATTTAGGCTTTTTAAAAGTGTTACCCCATGGTGGCATTAACATTCCCAAATTACCATCTCCATTTAGATTTAACCAAAAATCATAATGTTCATTGTTTCTCAGAATTTACTGCACTCTTCATCTTCCCCTGTTTCTCATTTTTACTCTGAGTTTATTTTTATTCATTTAGAGCACATTCTGGAGTATATTTCTCAGAAAAGGCAGATAGGTGGAACTTCTTTTGCCCTGGTAGATGAATGATACCTTTGGAAGTAAGATTCTTTTCTCAGCACTCTTTAAACTCTGTTCTGGTGGAGATGTGAAATGTGATCTGATCTGATCCAAGTCTCAGATGCTGTAAGTCGAGTGGCCCAGCAAAGTTGAGATCACAGGATGGCGTTGCCAGGAATAAAAGCGGGCGGTGTCTCCCCTTAGCCAATTGGGTTGAGAGAACTAGTCTCTAAAGCTTCCAGAATAGAGACAGGAACTTGAAAGTAGGAAACATTGTTAATGTTTGAAATTTCTTTTGCTATTTACCTCCTCCTACAAACAAATTTTTTCTTTTGTTATTTTCCTCCTACCTCCTCTTAGAAACAAAATTATGGTTGTGTAAATTAAAACTCACTGTTTTTATTTCTTATGATCACAAGGCTCCAATCTTTAGACATTTCTTCTATATCAAATTATCATTAGACACATTTAATCAAAGCAATATACATATATTACACTTTTTTTTTTTTTGAGACAGAATCTCACTTTGTATGCCTTGATAGTGTGCTGTGGCATCATAGCTCACTGCAACCTCGAAGTCATGGGCTTAAGCAAGCCTCTTGCCTCAGCCTCTTGCCTCAACCACTCAAATAAATAGCTGGGAGTATACAGGCACCCGCCACAATGCCCAGCTATTTTTAGAGATGGGGTCTAGATCTGGCTCAGGCTGGTTTCAAACCTGTGATCTCAGGCAATCCACCTACCCAGAGTGCTAGGATTACAGGTGTAAGCCACCTCGCCTGGCCCATATTACACGTTTTTAAAAATGATTATTAAGTATCAGCAAGAATTCACTGGTATTATATATCTGAATGGAGGTAGATGAGTCTGGTTTTTAATCAGCTTATTATCCTTAGTGAATATTACTTTTTATAGAACTGTTTTTACCAGTTATTAGAATAAGACATAATTTATTTTCAGTTATATTCCAAATTTTCTTTTATTGATGTTTATACTAAATTTTAGTCACATAAATAAGTATACGAAAATAGAAATTGTATTCTATGGCAATATTTCTCAATTATTTTAATTTCTTCTGAATTATATGCTGGAAAATCACATATTGATCGGTCAGAATTAATTGGCTCAATTTTCTTTTTCTTTTTTTTTTTTTTGAGACAGAGTCTCACTCAGTTGCTCTAGGGTTGAGTGCTGTCACATCATAGCTCGCAGCAACCCAAACTCTTGGGCAAATGTGATCCTCTTTTCTCAGCCACCCAAGTAGCTGGGACTACAGACCCTCACCACAACACCTGGCTAATTTTTCTATTTGTAGAGACAGGGTCTCACTTTACTTAGACTGGTCTTGAACTCTTAAACTCAAGCAATCCACCCACCTTGGCCTCCCATAGTGCTAGAATTACAGGCCTGAGCCACCGGGCCTCCCCTATCCCTGCCAGGATCAATTTTCTTAAAAGCAAAAATTGAAAACCTTCTGAGATTTCTTTCCCAGCCATGGAGTTACTTGCCGTCTCAGCATAACACTGTGATGGCCCAGAGATTTTACAGCTCCATGGGTTGATTCAGTGTGGATTATGCATAAACAGGCCACCTTCTGGGTGTGTGCTTAGGTGAGCAATTTTAGGAAAAAGTGCACATAAAAGGTAAGGATCTACAAAGTGATTTCCTTAATCACACCTCTGTTCCTCTTGAAAAATCTGTGTATATTCCCAAGAACCCCCATTTGAAGACCTTTTGCCCCAGACCAGAAGTCAGCAAACTTTTTCTATAAAGAGTCAGCCAGTAAATATTTTCAGCTGTGTGTGCTATTTGGCCTCTGTAACAACTATTCAACTCTGCCAGGGCAGCAGGAAGGTAGAACATGTGCAGCTGTGCACCAGACTTCATTTAGAGGCACTAAGACTTGAATTTCATAGAACTTGCCACATCAAAAAATACTATTTTTCTTTTGAATTATTTCAACCATTTAAAAATGTGAAAATCATTCTTCGCTCAAAGGCCATACACAAGCAGGTATGGGCTGTAGTTTGCCTGCCTCTGTTCTGGCCCCTGGCTGGACCTCTAAGGTTAGGAGTTAATGTGAAAATCTAAATGAGTCCTAAGAAAGTGAGGTACTCGGCTCACTGTGCCTGTAGCACAGTGGCTAGAGCGCCGGCCACATATGCGGAGGCTGCCGGTTCAAACCTGGCCAGGGCCTACCAAACAACAATGACAACTGCAACCAAAAAATAGCCGGGCGTTGTAGCAGGCGCCTGTAGTCCCAGCTACTTGGGAGGCTGAGGAAAGAGAATTGTTTGAGCCCAGGAGTTTGAGGTTGCTGTGAGCTGGGATGTTATAGCACTCTACCTTGGGCAACACAGTGAGACTCTGTCTCAAAAAAAACAAAGAGAAAGAGTGAGGCACTTAAGGGTGTTCAGATTGTACTTACATGTTATAGCATCTTTTTATATGAGAATGGAGAATTATGTTTGAAAATTAGACCACTTTTGGAAACTACCATTATTATTATTATTATTGTTATTATTATTATTATTGGCATCTGATTACCAACATAGGCAACCTCTTCCTAAAATGGCCCAAGCCACCCTGGACCCTGCTGTGGGAATGTCCTTGAACTCCTGACACCCCACCCTTCCTGAAAGCATCTCAAAGAACCACCTGTAAATTGAAAAGTTGTAATGTGTGTAATCCTTGTTTCATATTTTCTTTGTTCCTTCCCGGCAAGTATAGGTTTCATTATAATGCACCTTTTCCTACTCATCATTTTTTACAGTAAAGCCCAATTTTATCTCAACCAAGTTGACTGTGCCCAGATTAATTCTATAACTGAAGTAGCTTAGTAGTTGGGCAGGTATTTTAAGACATAAAAATCTGAATGTGAATTTGGAGTGAAGCCAAAATTCTGTAGCTTCCAGAGCCAACGATTTCATTAATTTATTTTTAAGAACTTTAGTTCTTTATGATTTCTCTGAAACAGAATCCTCATGTAAAATGACATTGTTTTAAAGCAGTTTCCCAAACTTGAAACCACAAACTCTTAGGGAGAGGGCGGGGCAGAAGTCTTTGGGTATATTCTTAGGCGGGAGTGTGAAGAAAACACATTTTCTGTCACTTTTGGCTTTTCATTTTAACAGGAATGCTTTAAAAAAATTAACTTGAGTATCATGATTCCTCTGAATGACTAATTTGTAACCAAGGACCAACAGAAGATCTCCATTCTCCACTTCGCATTTTCCATAATTGCTTTACAGCAATTGCAATGAAAATTGGCTTGAGAATTAAGTAGAAGTATTATTACAAAGAAAGCTCCGACACAGGGTGTTGCTATGCATGGCAAAGAGAGCAATCTTGTGTTTGAAATGTGTGTGGCAACCCAGGTCCCTGGAGGGAAAATTTTAAAGCACAGAACTTGAATTTGCCCAGATGGTCAAGAGTGCTGAGGCTGAGAAGCCCTGAGTTAGACCAATGCCAACCAGGCATGAAAGAAGCGCGGTAAATGTACGTAAATAGGGTCCCTGTCCAGCTCGCTAATGCACTCAAAGCTTCTTTGCATGGTTTTCTCTTCTATTTAGAAATGTCTTTCCTCCCTCTAACTGTACCTTTTCCCGCAGAGTCTAGAACTAAAATACTTCCTCCCTCTCAAGCTGCAATTCAGTACATTCAGAGGACGCTGGTTTTATTTGCAGTGTTCACCATGGTTAGAGCAGGCTTATCTGCCTACTTTTCTGCTTACCGCTAGGGCAGAAACCAGCCTCTTACCCACCATGATACCTCCGTACGCAGTGTAGTACCCGGCACTAGCTTGTGACTGTGAGTATAAAGGTGAACATCACCCAGACTGCCTTACATTAAATTTTTTTCTGATATTAGAAAGCATTAAAGCACTTGGTAGGCCCCCAAATGTAGCCGTGAGCCCTGGGTACCACCCCCATCGTGCTGGACAGATAAGTCGGCCAGATGGGGCTGGGGGATTATAAACAAGGCATGAAAGTAGGAGAGAAGTTTTCATTCTTCAGAGGGAAGAAATACATTGGCCAAAAAGATAATTACATATCTTTGTTTTGCCCAGTTTCTAAAAAAATAACAGTATGAAGATTTAATTCACACACCATAAAATTCACCTTTTAAAGCATCAAATCCAGTGGGTTTTAGTATATTCAGAGTTACAGAACCATTACCAGTATCTAATTGTAGCGTGTTTTGTCACCCCAAAAAGAAATCCCTCCCCATTAGCAAGAATCACTCCCCAGCCCCTTCCTCCCCCCACAGCCCCCAGCAACCCTTTTCCTGCCACCATGGATTTGCCTGGATGGGACATTTCACACACACAGGATCATGCTACGTCACTCGGTACAGTGTTTCCCGGGTTCATCCAAGTCTGCGCGTGTAGCAGTACTTCATTCCTTCTTGTGGCCGAGTAATATTCCATAGTGTGCATAGAGCGAATTTTGTCAGTTGATGGAAATTTGGATTGTTTCTACTATTTGTCCTATTTGCTAAATGCTAATATATTCATGCTTTTATATTTTTTTCTTTGGTGAGACAGAATCTTACTTTGTCGCCCTCAGTAGAGTGCTGTAGCGTCACAGCTCACAGCAACCTCAAACTCTTGGCCTCAAGAGAGTCTCTTGCCTTAGCCTCCCAAGAAGCTGGGACTGCAGGTGCCTGCCACAATGCCCAGCTATTTTTAGAGATGGGATCTAGGTCTGGCTCAGGCTGGTCTCAAACCTGTGAGCTCAGGCAATCCACCTACCTCCCAGAGTGCTAGGATTACAGGCGCGAGCCGCTGCAACCAGCCCATGTTTTTAGATTTGTTTGTGAATTTTTATCATAATATCTGCTCCCTCTTGAGCAGGAACTCTGTCTCGGTCACACTAACCCGGTTGAACAGCCCTCTTCAGGAGCTGTTATTATCATCACCATTTTAGACAATGCAACAGAATGGGTAAAGCATCTGGCCCTGGTTGCACAGCTAGTCAATAGGGGATTTGAGATTGGACTCAACACAAATCAGCTAGTGACTAAGATCTTGTTCTGGAGCTAGAATCCCATGTTGGAATCTAGTAAAAAGCAGAGGGCATTTGCCCATATTCGTATAAAACAGAAAGAGCAGTTGATGCCAGCTCAGTGGCCAATGTGAAAGTAGCAGGGGGTGGCAAGGAAATGACAGCGCAGGGGCTCGCACCCATCATCCCAGCACTCTGGGAGGTCAAGACGGATGGATTGCCTGAGTTCAGGAGTTCAAAACCAGCCTGAGCCAGAGCAAAACCCAGGCTCTAAAAATAGCTAGGCGTTGTGGCAGGTGCCTGTAGTCCCAGCTACTCGGGAGGCTGAGGCAAGAGGATCAACTGGGCTCAAGAGTTTGAGGGTGCTGGCTCTGTGCCAATAGCTCAGTGGTTAGGGAACTGGCCACAAGGCAAGTAGGTTCGAACCCAGCCCAGGCCTGCTAAACGATGACAACCACACCAAAAAAAAAAAAAAAAAAAAAAAAATTAGCCGGGCATTATGGCAGGCGCCTATAGTCCCAGCTGCTTGGGAGGCTGAGGCAAGAGAATTCTTGAGCTCAAGAGTTTGAGGTTCTACTCACACCCTCTATTGAGGGTGACAAAATGAGACTCTGTCTCAAAAAAGAAAGAAAGAAAGAAAGAAAGAAAGAAAGAAAGAAAGAAAGAAAGAAAGAAAGAAAGAAAGAAAGAAAGAAAATATATACTGGTCTCTCAGGTGAGCAGAAAAAGTGCTAGGTACTGGCCAAGGGCTATTCTGATCGCTAAGCAAACTAACATTAATTGAGCACTTATTATGTGCCAGGAACTTGCAGCATTTAACTGCTGCTTTCCACAGCCAACTCTTAAAAACCAAGAGCAGACCAGAGAGAGGCAAGGATCAGCCGTGCATGCATCTCACTTACCTGCATTTTCTTAACCATGCAAAGGTGTATTTCTTTGTATTTTTTAAAACATTGGCCCTTAGGATAGTCAAGATTTTTTTAAAACTCAAAAAATTATACATAACATAGCACTTTGGAATAGTCTTCTGTAAACCAGTCTCTATTTCTTTCTTCCTTTATTTTGTTCAACTACATTAACTATAAAATTTTAAAGAAATTAATTTCCAGAGTAGTTAAGTTTTTAATGCCAATTTTGTGGTCCTTGAGCAGTAATGATAGTCATTTATCTTGCGCTATATTTTTCCAGTATTCTCATTCCCTGAGAGTTACTTCACTAAATTTCAAAGGTGGAATTGGGCGTTGTTTAGTTGTTAGAAAAAGGAAGACTTGAAATGTCTTGGACACCATCACTAGTCCAATATTGTCAATTCATCGATGGGTTCATCCTGAAATGCACGTATGGAATTTTGGGGGGGGGTCCAAGGTCTCTGAGGACACTGATTTTGTACAGTTGAGCCACTGTTTGGGGATTGTTGTGTTCTCTGCTGAAATTGTAGATCTTGGAGGCTGAGACTGATTCTAACCACCTTAACCCTGGACAAAAGTGCTCAGTAAACATTCCTGGAGCCCATTTATTTGTTCAGCACATGTTTTCTGAGGATCTCCTATGTGCCAGACGCTATTCTGGGAACTTGTGAAGTGTCAGGGAGGGAAGTGACCTTGCCCTTGAGGAGTCTACCTTCTCGAAAGGGAAAACCAACCAATGATAAGTGGAGTACGTGGGTACCTTGTACGGTATCTGAGAAACTGGTAGGTGCTGTGAGGGGTTGGGCTTGGGCAAGGACTATAGGTCAGAGAAAGTTTCCCTAAGAGGTTCAGATTGGAGCAAAGACGGGAATGAGGGAGCAAGGAAGCCACGTGGATATTTAGAGAAAGGGCAAGGGGAACAGCCAGTTCAAAAGCCCCGGAACAGGAACATGGCTGGGGAGCAGGTAGAAAGTGGAGCTGAGGCGAGGAGCAGTGGCTCACGCCTATAATCCCACCACCCTGGGAGGCCGAGGCAGGCAGATCGCCTGAGCTCAGGAGTTCAAGACCAGCCTGTGCCGGAGCAAATCCCCCTCTCTAAAAATAGCAGGTGGCTGTAACCCCAGCTACTTGGGAAGCTGAGGCAAGAGAATCACTTGAGCCCAAGACTTTGCGGTTGCTGTGACTATGACACCACGGCACTCTACCAAGGGTGACAAAGTGAGTCTCTTGTCAAAAAAAAAAGAAAAAAAGAAAGAAAGAAAAGAAAGTGGAGCTGAGAAAGCATCATTCCCTGTGGCTTCTGTGTGCCTGATATATTTTATAATAATAATAATAACAATTGTAAAAGTACTAACTATTGTATTCATTCAGCAAATACCAGTTGCCAAAGGGGCATCTGATAGTGGTGACACGGGGCAGCCAGGACCTCTACCCTCTGAGACTTAGGGTCTAGTGAGGGAGACAGGCATGTTGTCACAGCACACACATGCTCCAACAGGGGACACAGGCACATTACCCAGACGTGGAGGCCCAGGGAAGCCCAGGAGGACAGGCGTGGGGAGATTGACACCCGAGTTGAGTCGAAATAATAAACAGGAGTTACACAGTTGAAATGGGTGGGGGTGGGAGGGTGAGCATTGCAAGGTGGCCTGGACCATAGGAAGGTCTGGAGGGGCTGAGGTAGTTTGTAATTGCAGCACTTTGCTAAAAGGGGAAAGGCTAATAGAAAAAAGCTGGGTGCTCCTTGTGAAGTGTTAGCTTCTGGGAAGGCTGTTCATTTCTGGAGAAGAAAGGCCACGATTATAGCATATGGATTAATGTAAGATGATCGTCTAGCTAGCTCCATCCAAGCTGGGACACTGGTGAAATTGAAGTGGTGCTTCAGTAATTGTTCCGGGAAAACAGGTGGAGACCATCCCTTATTATGGATGGAGGGCCCGGGCCGGCGGCTCAAAAAGTGGCCAATGCTGTCCCCTAGTGGTGAAGTGCAGCAACGCACCTCAGCAAGGGAAAGTTTAGAATTTCTTACCTCCTGGTTTTGGATAAAGTGATTTCTCATTTTGCAAAAAAAAAAAAAAAAAAAAAAAGAATTTCTTACCTCCCTGGGGTCCGTTTACCAAGAAAAATAACAAGTCATATGCCACAAGGCAGATTGAAATTTGTATTTTCCACCCAACACTTTAAGTGGAAATAAATTTATTATTACTATAAATGTGTGTATCAGTCGTTGTCAATCCGTTTAATCTTAGCTTTGTGATTTTTATTCCCATTTTCAAAGTTAGCAGCTATGGAGGTTGGAATGCTGTCTGCACTGATCTGGGCAAAGCTTCATGACTTGCTTGGGCCAGTGGAAGAAGGGCTTTAAATGTGGCTGTAGGATTTGTCCCATCTTCCTGCTGCCATAGGAAGAACACACCCCGTGTAGCTGGTGGCCCAAGTGGCCATGACCGAACACCCAGACAAGACCTCAACCCAGCCCACAGCCCAGAGCCAAGCTCAGCAGAGCCACAATGAACCCCCAGACCCCCCAAAAAATGAATGTGTCTGTGGACAACCACTGAGATTTTGAGGTTGTTGCATAGCAGTGATTGTCCAATACAGCGGGCTATTTGTGAATTTCCTCAATGTATGGTTTCCTGCTCAACTGCCAGACACAGTGTTCAGTATTTGGATCCGTGAAATCATGTCTTCCATATAATACTATAGTAGAGTCACTTTCAAATATAAGTATGGTGGGGAAGTATTTTGTTCTTGCAATATTCTTCCCTCTTGTCTTCTTGTTGTGCTTCCTTTGCCTCCCTCCCCCCTTATTTAAAATTTCTGGACAGTTCCCTTTTCACTGAAGGCAAACCTGTCCCTAGAACTCCCCACCCCCTTTACCCGCCACCTCTTAGCCTGCATAGGGACATCTGTCATGAGAAGCAGCATCTTCCTTACTGGCTCTGAGACTCAGCACCTCACAGGAGCAGTCGCATGAAAGGAATAAAGGTTGGAGGTGCCTCCGCTTTTATGAGACTTTAAGTCCTAAACGGGATTCCATTCATTTGGGGCTAAAGCTAAGTTACCACATGTCACTAGGAGGAGAAGCAGATTCCAGATTACTCTGAAAGATTGGTATGTTGAAGGCTCAAGGTGAAGTTAAGTTTTTCTCAGTGGTAAAATTTCTTGCACTAAACCAGCAGTCACGCTCTGAGGGTGTCGTTCACCCTAATCCAGTGTAGATAGCAGAGGCAATACCCACCTTACCTTCCCGCAGTGAAGTATTATCATTCAAGGACCTTTTAAACCTGAGTTGTAGGTCTAAACAGGCCCACAGAGAACTGGAACAATTGGCAAGGGAGAATAAATGGTTAAGCACAAGAGCTGCAAAGTCAGAAAGAACTGGGTTCAAATCCCACCTTTACATCTTCCCAGATACCTGCTCCCGTTGAATGACCTAAAGCAGGGGTCCTCAAACTTGTTAAACAGGGGGCCAGTTCACTGTCCCTCAGACTGTTGGAGGGCCGGATTATAGTTTTAAAAAAAAGTATGAACAAATTCCTATGCACACTGCACATATTTTATTTTGAAGTAAAAAACAAAACAAAACAGGAACAAGTACAATCATACTGCTTCATGTGGCCCGTGGGCCACAGTTTGAGGACCCCTGAATGTATCTGAACCTTAGTTTCTTCTTCTGTATAATGGGGGTAATAACAGTGCCTACCTTATAATGGTGTATGGAAGAATTAAGAAAAATACATATTAAGTACCTAGCAGACCGTAGGCAGTCAGTTAATGAAATCAATATTTGCTAGCAGCTCTAATAATCTGTTTTCTCAGAGTGTCTGAATCTTGTGATAAGCCATCAATAGCCTACTGATCATTATGTCTGCTCAGGACCCAGCCCCTTCCCGTGCAGAGGGCATCAATCATTATGTTCATTGGGTGGAAGATAGGATGCTACTCTATTGCGCCAGCTACTCTCCCCACATGACTTGGGCTTGGCCAGGCAGATGCTCACCCAAGCCTAAGCAAGCCCAGGAGACCAGAGGAAAAGATGGATATTCATTCTCAGTGGTGACATTTCCGCAGATGTTTAACCAGTGTAGGATGGTAGCTGCTGTGGCGTCTGGGGCTGGCAGGGTGCAGCTTAGGGGGTGCTGGGTGCATTGGCACCAGAGTGCCACCTGTAGTACCCCAAGCAGAGAGTCCATGCAGAATACCTGGGTCATGGCTGTGATTGGCAGGGCTGCTCCCCTAAGCCCGGCTCTCCACTCCTCACATGGCCATAAACACCCACTCAGGTTCAATTACCTGGAATCAGTTTCTGTTGCTTGTGACCCACAAAACAAATTCTAGTTGCTACGCTCCCAAGGAGAGAAGCTCTGATTGGGTCTATTACAGTGATTTTCAGTGTGCCTGGGCACACTGGTGTGCCATGAAAATTTTTTTTAAATCATTAAATTATTTTCAAAAGAAGTTCAAAGCACAGTAAGTATATTCTTCTTCTTCTTCATTTTAGCTCTTTTCTTTTGATTAACCTAATTAAGCATCCCACAGAAGTTTAACTAGGTTCAAGTGTGCTGTAAGATAAGAAATGTTGAAAAACACTGGTCCATTGTCACCAACGCTGATGACTCCAATTAGGCAGAAGTTGTGACCATACCAACGTACACAGAACCTACTGCTGTAAACTCAGCCCTTGCCCTCCTCAAGGACACCGGCCTAAGTGGTTTTACTCAAACAGTGCAAACCTTCACACCTTTATGCCAAAATATGCCCTCATCATACCACAAATACTTTCTTTCCATCTGCGAGCTGGATGGTACCAGGGCTTCAGGCCTGGGCTTTGATTTTATCATAGAAATGGGACTTTTTAAAGCAAAAGCATCCTTTTTGTTTGTTTTGTTTTATAAGAAGTTTCAAACAGGTGGTGCCTGTGGCTCAAAGGAGTAGGGCACCGGCCCCATGTGCCAGAGGTGGCCGGTTCAAACCCAGCCCTGGCCAAAAACTGCAAAAACAACAACAACAAAAGAAGTTTCAAACATACAGAAAAGTAATTTTTTTCAATTGAGGTCTTGCCAGCAAGTTTTTATCATCAACATGTTACTACATTTTTGCTTTATCGCATATCTCCCCATTATACTAAATTTTTCATTAGAAAGTGACACACGCACAAAATGAAAAAGAAATTAAAACATTTCAGTGTGGTGTGGTAGTTAAAAATTATTCTCTTTGTAGCCCTACCTCCTTTGTCCAATAGCAGCCACTTGTAGTATTTTCTTTTTATGCTTTTAGAAAATGTGTATGCTCCCACAGGAGATTTGTGTTTTAGATTCTTACTTTCCTGTTGGTCAAGAGCTTACCTTTCCCCATCTTTCCATTCAACCGGATCTTTTATTCAGGATTCATTCATTGAAAGTTTATTCAGCACTTACTAGGCAGCAGGTGCTTTTTCTGTATACTAGATACCCCTACAGGGTGGAACCCCTCAATCTCTAGAACAGTGTTTTTCAAACTTTTTTTTATCTCGCACACACTTAAATTATGTTGATTTTTTTTTTAAAGAGTAAAAAAAGAAAGCATTTACTGTGCATTGAACTTCTTTCAAAAATAATTAATGATCTTTAAAATTTTTTGAGGCTGGCTAGGCACGGTGGCTCGCGCCTATAATCTCAACACACTGGGAGCCTAAGGCAGCTGGACTGTCTGAGCTCAGGAGTTCGAACCCAGCCTGAGCAAGAGCAAGACACCATCTTAAAAAAGTTTTTTTTCGGGCACACCTAAGCTCCCCTCACAACACACCAACTGGAAATCACTGCTCCAGAGGCTGAGGATTAAGAAATCGTTTCACATCAACTCATGTGTAGCCAGTTAATTCTCAAAGGGACTTTTGAACCAGAGTTCAAACTGTTCCCATAAGGCCCAGCGAGCAACCAAAAGGTATGAAGGTTTCTGCAACGAAAAACAATAAAAGCTTGACCACCAGCTGTGCAAATCAGACGCTGGGACTAAACTTTATTAGTTCTGAGAACACTTGGGAATTTCCTCTGTCGTGAATGAGATTCCAGTTCTCCACCTTCGTCCGCCTGTTGGGGGGTTGTTTTCATTGCTCTTGTTGCTTCCCGCTCTGCTGACCATTTGCCACACACTACCCTGCCCTGGGTTTTATCTTTACACACCTCCTGGCTTCTGCTTCTGAGAGCGTTTGCTGCTTCATGGCCTCAGGTGAAGAGAGTCCCTTTCTGGCCTTTCTCTGCAGCTTAATCAGGTTTTTGTCAGCATTCCTTTGGTTACAAGTAACAGAAAACACAACTAAAACTACAGATGCAAAAAGGACACTCCCTGGACAGATACGAAGTAGTTCTGAGAAGGAAAGAAACGCAGGGTCAGGGCTGCTCCGGGGACCCTGGAACCAGTGAGGTGGTCCCTGCACCCTGCTGGCTTTTGCCTGGCTTTCTTCTCTTTTGCAGATGGGTTTTTTGTCCACTGCAAAAGGATATGGTCACGGGCAACTACGGCTTCACATCATCCCAACTGAGCAAACGCAGAGGACAGTCTGTCTCTTTCTCTCCCCGCCTGCGGGAGGTACCCACAGGAATAGTGTTGAATGAAGCGCATGCCTGGGTTTAGAGCAGGTCAGAGGCTTCTGGAGAGCTATGACAGCCCCATCCTGGCCAGCAGGCCACACTCCTGGTGGCTTTCCAAAGCTGTTGGCCCCACCACACCCAGGTCCCCAAAGGAAGGAGCGGGCTGGGTAACCCCAAACCAGAAAGGCTCACCACCAAGGGCTCCCTCAGGCTAACAACCTCCTCCCCTTAGCATTCCCTAGGTTGTCCCTGGGGACCTGCCCCACCCCACCTTCAGTCCCCACGCATCTAATGGGGCTGACAGAGCCCCTGCATTGAGGACATGTGTCCCATGCCTGGCCAATCATGGCAGCCCATGACTTTGTTCAAAGTTATTGGTCTAAAGCAAGGGCCAGCGAATGTTTTCTATAAAGCAACAGAAATACTTGCTAGTCCTGTCTTATATCAAAGTCTATATTTTTAACATGCTTTAAGCTACAATACTCTTCAGTGAATATTTGTTGGGAGAAGCGATCGTGCATTTTACTTCTTTGTAGACTCTTCATTAATCCAGCACCTCAAGTTCAACACATTTTCCATATTGATTGATTGAAATCCATGAGCTCCTCAGACCTGGGACCGGGGAGAGTGAATGTTACCAGATCCTGCAGTGCACATCTGCTCCTTACAACATTAAGAGAAAGGAAGGGTGGGTGTTTGTTAAGCCCACTTCTCCGATGATAAAAGTCACAGATTCACCACCAATCCTCCTTGCTTGTTGCCAGGCAGACAGGCAATGCCAGTGTTCACCTTCACACTCAGCTCCGCTGTTCCATGTGCAGCCTTGGACTTGTGCCCCTAACAGAACAGAAGGGACAAGATCGAGAGAGGCCTCTGCAATATGGCAAGTGGTTTGGTGTCACATGGAAATGAGAAGGAAGGGTGTGCTATGGCCGGGACTGTTTAGTATGTTGCAAGGCCCAGTGTTTTCTTCTTTGTAGGACCAAAGGCTCTTGTGGGTTGAACATGAACAAGGGTAAAACACCAAAATAATTATAAGATGATATACATTGAGAAGTCTCATTTCTATTGCGCGTCCCTTCTTATTCACTACGGGTAACTGATTTAAAAATTTTAAAAAAGGGGGTGGCGCCTATGGCTCAAAGGAGTAGGGTACTGGCCCCATATACCGGAGGTGGTGGGTTCAAACCCAGCCCCAGCCAAGTGTAGTTTTCCTAGTAGCAGCCTCTGAGACAAGGAGGAGAAAGGAAGCTGTTTATATGGGAGGTGGTCCCTGGAAACATCATCAAGTGGGGGAGTAAGCCTGGGAAGAGAAAGGGGCCCACTCAGAGTGAACCAGCAGCATTAACCACGGGGGGCAACTGGGGCTTAATCCAGCTGGGTAGCCCAGGAAGACCGTGTATCTGAGTTACTTATCCCACCCAAGGAGCAAGGTGTTATCCACCAGCTTCCTGGTTGATTAAGAAATGTGCTGGGTAAGGCAAAGGATGATCGGCCCAACCCAGTCAGACTTCCCCGCAAGGTGGGCAGCAAGCAGAGAAGTACAGGCAGAGAAACTCAAGTGCAGCAGTTGGGAGTTGAGGGGAGATGGGTGGGGCACCAGCAGCATTTGCTCACAGTGTACCCTTCCCATATTTCTTTATGCAAACATTAACAAAAGTGAGCACGTTCTTTCATTATCCCTTCCCTTTTGCCAAAGAAAAATAGCATATTACATACCCTATCCTATTCCTTGCCTTTTTTGCCTAACATTCCATATTCAGAAGATCTTACCATCTTAGTACATAAAAAACTTCCTGTAAAATAATTCCTTCTGTGGCCCTACTATAGTTTATTCAACAAGAAACCTATAGACCAACATTTTTAAACTTTTTTTATCTCATGGCACACTTGAGCCTGTAGTTAAACTTTGGACGCACACTTAAATTATGTTGATCAAAAAAAAAAAAAAGAGTGGAAAAAAAAGAACATACTTACTGCACTTTGAACGTCTTTTGAAAATAATTTAATTAACCATGTTTAAAAATGTTTAAGGCACATCTAGGGTCCTCTCATGGCACACCAGTGTGCCAAGGCACCCTGGTTGAAAATCACTGCTATAAACAAACACGTGGGTTCTTTCCAGGCATTTGCAATTTCAAAAAGGGAGACACTGAATTTTCTCATGTAAATTCTTGTATGTGTGCCAATATATCTCCAGGATAAATTCCCAAAAGTAGCTCTGGGTTTTAGTTGGGCACGTGGGCACTCAAGAACACTCATTCCCCGGCTCTCTTGCAGCTATGTGTGACCATGTGACTACATTCTGGCCAATTTGGCACAACCCGGGAGTGACACACACTCTTGTCCCCTTATAAAAGGCAACTGTTTGCCCTCCTCTCCTTCCTCCCCACAGGCTGGATGATGGATGTGGATTTTTGCTCCAGGAAAACCCTTGAGCAACTGATAGAACAATGAGCTAGAAAAAGATGGGGCCTCGAAGAGCCTGTGGAGCGTCATCCAGCAGAAATAAACCCAATATTTTATTTACATGTGGTCATGGGTCTCTGTTAAAGGACCCAAAGCAATTTAACTACAGATGGGATCGTCATTGTATGTGAAATTAGTCATAAAAGTCTTTCTATTGGGTGGAAAAGAGAGTTGGCCTCTCATTTGAAGCTTTGAAGCTGGGCACTGACTTTTCCTCTCTTGCTGTGGAAGTCCTAGACGCCATCTTCTCCCCCTAGAAGGTTGTTTGGTCTCCATTGAAAACCTGTGTTTAGGCTCGGCACCTGTAGATCAAGTGGCTAAAGCACCAGCCACATACACCAGAGCTGGCGGGTTTGAATCCAGCCTGGGCCTGCCAAACAATGACAACTACAACCAAAAAATAGCCAGGCATTGTGGCGCGTGCCTGTAGTCCCAGGTACTCAGGAGGCTGAGGCAAGAGAACCGCTTAAGCCCAGGAGTTGGAGGTTGCTGTGAGCTGTGATGTGTGAGCACTCTACATAGGGCAACAGCTTGAGGCTCTGTCTCAAAAAAAAAAAAGGAAAGGAAAGGAAAGGAAACCTGTGTTTAGTGTAGCCACCTTCATCAACCATCTTAGCTAGATCTGGATAGCCTGTTGAAGCTTCGACATCAGCACTTGCTGCTTTACCTTACACTTTTATGTTACAGAGATGACTTCTTTTTTTAAACCTCATAAACCTCTGCTGGCTTCCCACTTTTCTTCTGCAGCTTCCTCACCAATCTCAGCCTTCAGAGAACAGAAGACAGTTAAGACCTTGCTCTGGATTAGGTTTTGGTTAAGAGAATGTTGTGACTGGTTTGATCTTACATCCAAACCAGGGGTGGCGAACACGCGGCTAGAGCCGCATGCGTCTCCCGGCCAAAATGAATTTCGGCTCTTTGCCTCTTATCATTATTTTGTATACTGTGGCTCTTTGCCAAGTTTGGATTTTGTTATGCTGCTTCTGAGGAGGGAC
>CAUYPK010118304.1:0-70263 GCA_963574355.1 Loris lydekkerianus
GAAAAGAAAGAGAATAAAGTTCAGGAATTTGGGTTCCCAAAAAAAAAAAAAAAAAAAAAAAAAAGAAATCAATGGTGGGCAAATTAATAAAAGGTTAAGGGGGAACTTTGCTGAAGGCAGGTCAGAGTGATAAGATTTCTAGGGTGCTAATGCTATCAGCCACTGATTGTCCTTGGTTCTCCTTCTCAGAGACAAAAGATGGAACCCAAACACAAAAGCACTAAAGGAAAGTGTGAGAAGCCCGGAAGCATCAAGAAAGATTATCAAAAGTACACAGTGCAGAAGGGGGGGTGGGACCAGGCAAAGGTCCCAGCAAACAGTGGCCCTGGAGGCTCTCCATTTTCTTTCTTTTGACTTCCTTATTCTTTTATTGCTGTCCCCCTGGCCAATGAGAATGGTATCTTCTTCCATCCATCAGGTAGGGGAGTTTTTTACTTGATTTGTTCATACCTACAGGTCACAGTAGGGGAGGGGCAAGCTGTAGGGCTAATTTGTGGTAATGATGCTATAATGAAATCAGGGTCCTTTGAGAACACTTTTGTCCCCTACCTGTGCAGGCTACTCCCACCTGACTTTCCCCAATCTGGACCAAGGAATGTGTGTCTGCAATGGGTATAATCTCAGCTTGACCACAGCTTTTGTCCTCATTAATCCATAACCCTAATTTTTTTCCTACTGTTTCACAACGTTTGAGTTCTTTCCACACTACCTGTATTCTCTAACTAATTTGCTTCACTGGGTGTGCAATGAAGACTTTGATCAGATATCAAGAAGGGGGGAATTTTCCTAACTGATTCACTAGGATTCTTGTTAAAACTGGAAAAAACTACAAGCCAAAGAGAACTCCCAAGGTTGGAACCTAGTCAAAAGAAGGACTCAAAGGATCCTGATTCATATTTGGTCTAAGACAGAGCCTTTGTCACTGTACATGCTTTCAGGTTCTGAGCTAGAGAATAGTGATACAAGTATTAACTCCTCAGATACAGCCCCTGCCCTCATATGGGTTACAGGCTGGTGGGAAATAAAATTAATTTTCAAAAAAGTATACTTAGCCAGGTATTGTGGGTGTAGTCCCAGTTACTCAGGAGGTTCGCTTGAGCCCAAGAGTTCGAGGTTGCTGTGACTTATGATACCATGGCATTCTACCAAGTGCGAGAAAGTCAGACTCTGTCAGACAGAAAGGGAAGGGAAGGGAAGGGAAGGGAAGGGAAGGGAAGGGAAGGGAAGGGAAGGGAAGGGAAGGGAAGGGAAGCGAAGGGAAAGGAAAGGAAGGGGAGGGAAAGGGAAGGGAGGGGAGAAAGAGAGAGGAAAAGAGAGAGAGAAGGAAGGAAAGAAGGAAGGAAGGAGGGAGGGAGGGAGGGAGGGAGGGAAGGAGGGAGGGAAGAAGGAAGGAAGGAAGGAAAGAAAATAGTGACTCAACCTCTTGGAGCAGAAGAGAAAGAACCAGGATAAAGAAAGACTTGCTGAGGTCAGTAACAATATATGTGTGGAGGCAATCACCAGGTGAAATATTTGTTTGTTTTGTTTTTCAAGAGGATACCCACAGTTTCTAGTGAAATTAGCCTAATCTGTGCTCTGGCAGTTTCTCCCCCATCCCTCCTAATCCTAGAATTAAAATATATTTAAATAAAAAAGCAGTACACTCATGAAAATAGAAATGTGGGAGTGATATTGAAAGGAAAGAGAAAGTAGAAAAACATTTTTTAAAATGCCAGATATGTAATGAGAGCTTTTCTTTTATCCTATACTTTCCCTTTGTATCTTCAATGTGAGACGGTACTAACCATTCCATTCTTTTTTTTTCAGAGAATGAAAACATCTCAAAGGTGGCAAGAAACTTGCTCAAGATCTCATAGTATGCAAAGTAGAAGGTCTGAGGTTTAAATTCAACTCCTCCCTTCCAAACACATGCATGGATTATCAACTACAACATTTGTGTCTTCCATGAATCAAGCTCAGTCCCTGGGTTCTATATAAAAAAAAGGATACTTACTAAGTATCCTTTGGATAATAATCTGGAGATTAATCTTTGGAAATAATCTGGAGGGATCCTTGCTGCTATCTGACCAAGGTCCTTTACAGATAACTTGCCAGTTGAGCTCTCTTGCAAAATGTCTCCCTTCAAAACCCACTGAGAGTTTCTACAATTACACCCTCCCTTCATTTCCTTGTCCTCTTTACCCCTCTCAAATGGGAATTAATCCAGCCTCAAACAAGCTGTTGCTAAGCGGAGATTTTACTGTGACTGTTACTTGGGAAAAGATGTTGCTGTTTCTCTCCCCCCTACCACTTCTCCAAATGCCTTATTTGCAGAATAGAATTCATGGGGCATGTGTCCAATTGATATATTTCCCTTCAAATAGCAGAAGCAACGCTAAAGTGGGATGCAAATTTAATTATTCCACATGTACAGAACAGAAACAGAATCTCATTGTTAAATTTGTTCTCTTATGTCGAAAAGATTAAAAACAAAAGATGTTGAAGTGGTTTGTGTGAGCAGAATATATTTTAGTTCATAAAATATGCGAGGCAAGGAAATAAGGGCAGCAGAGGATTTCTTTCTACCATATGGAATTATTGTTATTTTGAAATGTTTCCTCTCAGAAATCATTTTTCATCAACCATGCACCTTCCTCAAATTTCTTTACTCCCCCTTCCTGTGGCGATTTCTCCAAATAACCCTTTAAAACACTTTATCCTTCAACAACATCCATCTATTTACATTGTATAATTAATTTAGACTAAAATGGTGGTAAAATTAATTAATTACAACATATATATGAATTCAGTGGTTAAAAGTACAGCCTTAACGTCTCCCTAGAATCAAACCACGGCCTCGCTGCTTTAATTTTCTATAACCTTAGGAAGTTACTCGCCAGCGCTATGTTTGTACATTCCTCTATAAGATGGGGCAACAATGGTACTTACCTCCAAGGGTTTTTATGGAGCAAATGAGTTAATACATGTATAGGGCCTGGAAAATTACCTGGTACTGGATAAATAATCAATAAATTGTAGCTGTTGACAAAAACATCATGTACCAGCCTCCTCTCCCCCTCAGCAAAGCCTTCAAGGCTCACAAAGTGATGACTTTGCTATAAAATCATCTTTTTTCCAGACCAGAATTTGCATTTTTCACCTTTAAATTCCCACACTTGTCCCTGCCACATCCCTTTAACATGTACTCATTGGGGTTATATCTACATACTTACAAATTACATGTCTCCTACCTGATGTCCCTAAGAGTGAAGAGGAAAGATCATTTTACTCCTTTATAGAGTAGTGAGGAAGTAACCGCTTGCTGATCGATGGAACGAAAAAAAGGACAACGAGTATTTTAATTAGAACCCTTGAGGTCTTGCTATGTACCCAGGCCCTGTGCCAAGAATACGTTATCTTATTTTAATCTTTGCAACATTCTTGGAGGTAGGTTTTATTATTTACATTATACAGATAAGGAACTGGAAGGTCAGAAAACATTAATGAACTTGACCAAAAACACATAAGAAATAAGAGGGGGCATGGGAATTTGAAGCTATGCAGCTCTCTCTGGAAAACTCCTATTAAATTAAATTTCACCTAAAGCTTCCTCCTTACCTATTTTAAATTCCATCTAAAAGTTTTCTCCTAGCTAGTGAACTGGAACCTAGGTGGATATGTAAACAAAACCTACCCTTGCGACAAGCAGCCAAGTCTCAGCCAATCACAGCAACCAAGGTTCACCTCATCACAGGTGGTCAACTGTCCAGAAAACATGTTCAAGTAAGGCAAAGCTAAGCCGTTTCCGTATCTCACGTCCATGTTCAATGTGTCACTTTCCTTCTTCTGTCTATAAATGTTATCTGACCATCACTATTGATGGCAGCACCTGCTGAACCTATTCTGGTTCTAGAAACTGCTCAATTCCTGAATGAAGTAGTTCCTTGCTCAATTACATTTTATTAAATTTAATTTGTATGAAGTTTTTTGTTTAATCCTCCAAAGATCACATCTGCAATTAGCGAGCAATACTGTCCTGTGAACCACCAATGTTTGGGAAAGGACCGCTTGTGAAATGGCTCTATGAGAAAACTCCATTCTTACAGGTGCATTTCTTCTGTTAACTAATGCCACAGACCAGAAACCTCCTTATGGAGTCCTCTTCATAAATCCTGCTGTGAGGTCTCCAATGCATCTATCTCTGGAGGAGTGAACACTTTCTTGATTGTCTAAAGACCTGTCCTTTCCAACCTTTCCAAGTTTCCCATTTCTGGGATAAAGCTACCAAAACTCTCTCCCTTTCCTCATTGCCCCAGCCAAGAGACTTTGCTAAAACTCTCTAATCGGTGCCCCTTTTTATTTTTAAGCTTCTTTGGCCATGTTCCTGCTGTCCTCGCTCCATTCAAACGTTCTTGTCCTATCAAGTCTCATCCTGGAATTGTGAAGAGACTTCTCAGTCAATCAGCAAATGCACTGCCTTGAATTTGTTCCCTGATTTCTCATTGTCTCTTCTCTAGCCTGCATTCTCCTATAAGATAGGCCCCTCTTCTACCTTATTCAGGGTTAAATCCCCAAACGGACTGATGGTACATAATAGGATTCAGAAAGAGAAGTGGGATGGGTCTGGGATGACAGAGGAATGGAGAAAGGGAAGAAAAGAATATGAGAATCCATATTTCTGATTATCAGCCAGGACACATTTAGTCTCTATGGGATTTTTCCAGCAAGAAGGGAAAAAGGTGGTTGGGGGGCGAGGTGGGATGGGGAGAGGACAGGAGAGGAGAGGTGAGGAGAGGAAAGGAAAAACAAGCCTATTTCTAGGCTACCTGATGAACCAGGATGCATGTTTGTCTCTATGGATGGGAAAAAAGAGAGGGGAGGGCAGAGCAAGGAAGGGAAGGGAAGGGAAGGGAAGGGAAGGGAAGGGAAGGGAAGGGAAGGGAAGGGAAGGGAAGGGAAGGGAAGGGAAGGGAAGGAAAATGAGATCATTTTACCAGATCTTAGAAAGCAATTAACTGGAATTTCCCCTTTTTTTGCCCAGTGCATCTTGCCTTTACTCTCTCCATCAGCATGAAAAGGAAAAAAAGGAAAACAATTTAAGGCTGAGAGTATTAGGGAAAGAAGAATGGGGTAGATATTTTAGGAAAGACAAGGGACTCTCCCTTAATAATATGTATACAGATCTCACCTCTCTTCCTTTCCACTGTATGGGTACAGTAATAATGATTTCCCTGAACATTTTGGTCTAGGCACAGGGTTTCTCAAAGACTTTACCATACATAAAAATCACCTAGAGAGCTTGTTAAAACTTTCCAGATTTCAAAGATTCTTACTCAGGAATTCAGAGATGAGGCTATGATTGCATTTTTAAAAGCTCCAGCAAATACTTATACTGCTGTCCAGCAGGGGAACCATTGAGTGTCACCCATCCAGCCTCACCTGTGAACCATGCTGTCACTGGGGACTAACTAGGTAACACCATAATAGTGTGAGCACAAGCTGAGGGCCAGTCTTAACACATTTGGACCTTAGAAAATTCTGTTAATATTTTGAGTCGTTGGGGATCATGCACGGATGTTATAAAAGGTAGTTAATTTCATAGTTTTGAAAAAATGATGGAAGCTTGCATTAAGCTCATTTATTTTCAAGATATCTCTGCAGAACATAGTCATTTTGACAGTACTAACCTGCACTGTCCCAGCACAATGTGGGTTTCAAAGTTCACAGGGATCAGGGTCACATAGCCTTATGTTTGAATTTCATTTTTGTTCCTTTCTTCACCATAGTTTTGTATTTTTAATTTCTGTCATACAAATTGTTTACGATTGAACCTTCCTCATATGTAACTATGGCATATGATAAACACTTTGCAAATGTGATGTATCACTGTTAACAATCACCAAAAATAACTTTACGAGATATATATAATTGTTATGGCCTTTTACTGATGACGACACTGTAGTTCATAGGCTCACTTATGGTTGCAAAGCCTGTTAGTGTTTAAATCAGGATTTCTGTGCATGGTAGCATGAATCCAAGTCTTTTGCTTTTAACCATGAGCCTATAATCAATTGAACTATTGATATTTAACTGACATGACATTAGGGGTACTTAGAATTTCTTAAACAGTTCAGTATACCCCTATTATTTCTCAACCCCAGACTGAAAATCCCAGTGCCCTACTCAGGTACACCCTTTGGCATTGTGAGGCTCCGTGAATGGACTTCCTTATGATTCTTTATGGTTCATCTGCCCAGAACAGAGAAGGCAGCTAAAAAAATCATGTATCAATTACAGACAATCATGTATCCATTTAGCACCAGCAAGTGATTTCTCATTGTCTCTGTCAAATAAAACAAGCCCTTAGCTCAAGCCATTTCCTTCAGAAAACACAGCTTCACTTCCTCCCACTCCGATCATAGTTAGATTAATATTAATGATCTTTCCTTTCAGATGGGTCCCAGGGCATTGGACCCTGCCAGCCTATTTTCCACTCAGAATGATTCTTGTCCTGGCCTCTTGCTTGCAATGTGGCCCTATCTCAATTTGGAAGTAGCAGCTGTTTAACAGATGCTCACCCACTTAGATTTAGAATGGAGACCTTGAGAGATGTGGAGAGAGGGTCTGGTAGGCGAGGAGAAAAGCACCTCAGATACAGCAGAATAAATTCTAGATGCTGAGAGTGTGAATCCAGCACAGAGAAACCACCACCATTGGGCTTGACAGCTGACTTTGAGTGATGAAGACAGAGAAGCTATTTCACCTTCCCCAGGAATGTACGGGGTATATCAGTATTTGAAATAATTTCAATTACTTTTCTTTTGTTTATAAATGAAACACAAATCAGAAAGTACCAAAGATAATTAACAGTCTTCATGTCCGCACTTCTTCATTCCAGAGTTGATCATTGTGTATGTCTTGTATATTCTTCTAGAATTTGCACACATATCAGAGCATTTAATATAAATATTCACTATTTAAAATTGCAAATGGTATTATAGGTAATATTCTACATAGCAACTTAATACCTGTATAATAGTCTCATGTGCACACAGAAAAAAAAAAAAAATTCATGTATTTTAAGTTTATAACCCCTTGAATTTATATGGGCTTGTATGGTCAGATGTAATAGGCTGCACCTGGTCCAAGAAACAGAACACAGCAGAATTTCAGAAGCTCTCTTCTGCACCTCACCTTTTAATTTAATAAAATAACTTTGTGATCTCTCCACTTCAGCATATATGGATCTACCTTTTTTCAAAGAGCAATAAATTACTTGGTCATGTGGAAGCACCTTTTTTTTTTTTTTTTTAAATGAATTGACCATTGATGAAAATTTACACAATTTCCAGTTGTGCTTTGTATTTGCATTGTGACCTGAAATACCAAAATATGCACCCTTCTGTCAACTAAGTTGGACCCTAAGTCAAGGAAACAAAGTTACCTATGGGTTGAACTTTCAGGTCATGGCTGGCATGGCAAATTACTGAATTCCTACAGCCAGAATAAAAATCACACCATTGCTAAATTCCCTAACAATAGGAACTATCAGGCTGATTTACAACACAGACTCCTACAGACCTTAAGGTAGTTCCAGCCTTCTTATAGAGGATGGGAATAGACTATCTTGGTGTTCTCCAGCTCACCTTGTGCCACAAAGAGCCAAATTCTACCTAACGTTATTGCTAAGACCCCATCCCAAAGTTGAAGTGGAATGTGTGTTACATATATGTTTGTCCATTGAACAGGTGCTCAGCTCTTTTCATAAATATGTATTGTTTTCCCCAAACTCTGCTGAATATGCATGACTGCAAGGCATGAAACCCAACACGTCCTCCCCTTCTTTGAAGGGAAAGCACCTTCAGTTCATGCTGGAGACTTGCAGGAAGTCTCTCCTTTCCACTGTTTAGACATCTTGATGGTCTTTTCTATGACAGCATGGAAAAAAAACACACAGATTCAGTGCTTTTTTCCGATTCTCTCACTCAGCAATCACCACCACAGTAATCAAACACAGAAAACTTCTTTTCTTCCAAAATATGTGGCAATTTCTCTCCACTGGAAAGCAAGCAGACATTAGCTGAAGTGTCCTCTAATTCAATCCTGACACCTTCAAGAGCTAGCATCAGATTGCACAGGCTGAGGCCTCAGTTCCCATGACTACCTTCATCTCCTACCTTCAGCTCCTTTAGAAAAGAGTTGCAAGTCTGGGCCCCAGAACTTCTGATGACTCGTTTCAAGTTGCAGTTTCCACATCCCCCTTTTGGAGTTCAACTGATTTGCTATAGTAGCTCACAGAACTCAGGGAAACACTTACCTTTTCTGGTTTACTACAAAAAAAAATTATAAATGAAACAGATGAAGAAATGCACAGAAGTCTCAGGGAGAAGCATGGAGCTTCCATGTCCCTCGTGGGCACACCATCCTCAAGGAGCTCAAGTGTCCAGCTATCCATGAAGCTCTCCAAACCTTGCCCTGTGGGTCTTATTCAAGGCTCCACTGTACAGGCATTGCTGACTAGACGGTGGGCTATTGGGGATCCACTTGACTTCAGCCTCTCTTCTCTCCCTGGAGGTTGAAGGGTGGGGCTCACCTGCTCTCCAATCACACTTTTGTCTTTCCTGTGACCTGTGCCATCCTGAAGCTATGCTAATCATTCTCACAAACAAAAAAAGACATTACTTTAGAAATTGTAAAGAGTTTACGAGCTCTATGCCAATAAATTTGAATCAAGACTACATATGTTATTTCACAATATCACATTTTGTAAATACTGCCGTGAACATTCTTTTAAATATATCTCTATACATTTCTGAGAATTATATTTTAGAATATAATCTTGAAATAGAATTGCAATAACAAATGTGCCTATGTTTTAATTGTTAAAAATGTTTGAAAATTGTCCTACAAGAAGGTACAAAGTTTATGCTAATCTATACTCCACAATGGTACCAGTGATCAAACACACACACACACATATGTATATATGTATATATATATATATATATTTAAAAATACATGCTAAATGTATATAATTTAGGAAATGTTGATAAACCAAAAAATAACTCAAAATTACCAGCAACCTTAATCACCTAATGACAATGTAGTATTTATTCTTATAAACGTATGGAAATTTTTTCTTGGGTTAAAGTGAGTGGGAAGGCTGTTGATTTGTAAAGGCATCATGTGGAGACAACCTGAGAATGCAAGCTCAGTTGATGTTCTAGAACAGAAAGCTCATCACTTTTTAATTTACCACCAAAACCTTCCCACTGCCTTATTTTGGCAGCTCCTGTGGCCCTTTCTCCTCTCCCCTTAGACTAACAAACTCATACATTGCGAGGAAAGTGGACATAGTAAGCTCATCCATGGAAAAGGAGGCATACAAACACAGAAGCATGCCAAAAGGCCCAGGTTTCCGGTAACTGAGCCCTGGGGCTTTCTATGCAGGTGATGGATAGGCAATATGGGATCCATTCATTAGAGTCCAGATTCTCTGATAAAGGGAATAGATCCTCAAATGCTGTCACTGAGAGGAAATCTCCTTTCTTTATCTCCCCATGCATTTCTCACTGGCTGACAATCATTGGATAATCACTCTACTCCATATAAATGGGAGGGAAATGTTCATGAAAAACAGTCTATATGAGGGATGAGATGTCATCAAACAGAGCTGCAGATAAAGTAGGATAAAGCTCCTGCTGTATCCATTTCACTCTTGAATTCTGTTGGTTCTTCTTGTAGCGGTGATATATGTATAAGTAAACAAATTGAAAAATTCTTTTAGGGATATTTTCTCTTTACCCTCTACATTCTATGATAGCATTTGTAGAAAATGAACTTAGTAAGGCAGAGGGATTTTAAGGAGGGCCTTAGAGAATATGTGATGCTGCAACTTCCAAAACTTCAAAATTATATGTGAACTATATTTAAAAGATTGCTTTGAAAGACCCAGCGTCAGCAGAGGTTCATACAGAGAGGGTCTGGAAAGGGATCCAGGAATGTTTACTTTGAACAAGGTGATTCTAGTGCATCGAGACCTCCAGTTGGCATTTAGGAAACATCCTTTGAGTTTAAACCCCCAAATTCATAGATGAAGAGACCAAAGCCCAAGTCTTAATAAAGTCTAGTGACTATTCTGTCACACTGTACAAAGAAATGCTTTGCTATTCACATTTTCAAAGTCAAAACTCTATTCACATGGCTTCAACGTAAGTCCTTACAAAATATTGGTTAAGTTTTGAAGAAAATATAGTCACTTGACAGTGGACAAATCTAACAGGCACTTACTCAACAAAGTGATCAAAGTTAACATCATCAAGGGCAGCACCCGTGGCTCAAAGGAGTAGGGCGCCAACCCCATATGCTGGAGGTGGTAGGTTCAAATACAGCCCCGGCCAAAAAATGAAAAAAAATAAAAAGTTAACATTATCAACAATGGAAAACTAAATGATTGGTATGGATGATACCATGGTATGGTGCAGTTAGGGGGACACAAGCATACCTCTGTGGTATGCTTGCCCCCAAATGCATAATCTAAATCAAATCATAGGAAACATATGGCCAACCCAAATTTTGAGATATTTGACAAAGTAACTGGGCAACATTCTCTAAAAAGTTGAGATGTTGAAAGTCAAAAAAGGCTAAAGGATGGTTCTAGATTACTGGAGATGTGAAGACTACAGGCAGCATGTGACTTTGGGATTGGATCATAAACCAGAAAAAGACATCAGTGGAATAAGCACAGAAATGTCAAAACTTTGATTAGATACTCATATTTTATCAATGTCAATTTTTTGATATAAGTAATTGTACTGTGGTTATGTAGTAATGTTTGCACAATCTTGGTAAGGCATATACAGAAATTCTTTGTAAAAGTTTTGCAACATTTTTATAAGTCTAAAATTAAAAAATTTAAAAATAGAAAAAATAATGTGAATTGCATTTTATTGTCAGTCTCCATAAAATGTCAGAGAAGAAGAAATTGAAGGACACTTATTTCTGCCCCTGAAATATGAAGAATAGAGACATGTGCTGGGACATAACATGGGTTCCAAAACTTTACTTGGTGTCCTTGGACAAACCACTGACCTTCACGGGCTTCAATGCTTTTACCCTGTGAAATAAAATCATTACCAAAGAGGATCACTTATCATATTATTTTATTAAGTATCAATTAAATTACTTGATTGTTTCATCATTCCCTTACACAAGGAAAATAAATTGCCAATAAGGAGGAAAGTGTATACTAAGCACTCTAATGCCTGTCTATGACACCAAAACACTTTTATTCCAGCCCATATGACAATTAAAATTTTACATTTTACATCCCCTCTGGACTAGAATCTCCATGTAAATTTTTCTTGTTTGAAGTAAAAAATCTCAGCATTTAAAGCCATTTCTGGCAAAGTAGTTATCTTTTAAACATTTGCTGATTAAATAAAATAATAATAATAAAAAAAATAACCCTGCATCACCTCTCTGCTGAATCATCCAAAATTCATTCCTCATCCAAATCCCCAAACATTATGAATTTCCAAAGCCTATTCTATTTTATTGTTCTATCTCATTGTTTGATACTTTGTTATTTCCATTTCAGACAGTGTTTTAGGTATCCTTTTGGAACTTAAGGTCACAAAAACTAACAGTTATGCAGAAACACTCAAAACATTGAGAAAACAGGCACAGACGATGTTAGCAAAACAAGAAGAACAGTGTTGGCTTCACAGGTCAAGACAGAATCTTGATTACTAGACTATGGGTTTGGGGTACAAGATTGATTCCTGAGACCCAGGTGCAACTGAAGTTATAGCAGAAATGAACCTTCCTCCATGGAGGGTATTAGAGAATAAGAACTCCAACAAGAAGGTAGTAGACAATCCTACAGCAAATATTAGCCTCACTTATTCCTTACTATTTTCTCCATTCTCCTTAGTAGGAGTACAGTGGTTAAAAATATAAACTCTTAATAATAAAAAAAAAAGTATAAACTTACATCACCATGAAATGTCCCTTTTGACTGTTTTTATTAGGACGCGGGAGAGTAAAATGTACTTTTGAGTGATGAGTAAAAAATGTCCTCTTATTTTCTTGATTATCTCTGCACTTTTATTCTCCTAGAAACATTGTTGTAGAAGTACAGGAGTCCAGCAAGTCTATTTTAAATGCTTAACCTTAATACCCATACATGTACCTGCATATAATACATGCACAAACACAGAGACATAGCAACAGACTACAGCCAGGCAACCAGCACAGACTCTCCAGCTGCCATCCAAGACAGGTATAATGGCATATTCATGAGGGAAATGGTCCTGGAGATGCTCACAGATAAAGGTAAGGAGGGTGTTAAGCAAAGAATTTAATTTCAGCTTCTGGAAGATAATCTTGAATGTTTTGTCTGATAAGAGTTTCTTTGTCTACGTGGGGGAATTTGGTCACGTTGAATAGTCAAACAATATGATTTAGGGTGTGGACTGACTAAAATTTAGGGCAGAGCCTAGTTTTGTCAGAAACACAAACAGTGTTAGTTAGGGTAAAAGCTTGGGATCTTGCAAAATCAGTCAACCTTGGACTGAGATTGATCAAGTGGGCACTCAATCAGGAAATCAACTATGTCTATGTAATGACAAGCCTTACTGAGCTTTCCTTTTCAGCAGTACTGAGTGCATATTTCATGTAACCACACCAGGAAAGTAGCACATCCTGACTTCTGACGGAAAGGACAATGGGAGCTCCACATTCGAACCTTTTTCAGACTTCATGGATTTGTTCCCTTATCTGATTTTAATGTACATTCTTTCCCTGTAGTAAACTATATGAGCATAACAGCTTTTAGTGAGTTGTGTGATTGCTTCTAGCAATTTATCAAACCTGAGCGTAGTTCCACAACCCCCCCCAAAGTTGCAGTTTTCATCAGTAGGCAGGGTGGTCTTCTATATAACGTGGTCCCTCTGACCTCCAGCAGCCTACACTCTCTGAGATAGTCTAGGAGTCTTCTAGGACTTCCATAACAGAAAACCACAGACTGGGAGGCTTAAACAATAGAAATTTATTTTCTCTCAGTTCTGGAGACTAGAAGTACAAGATCAGGGGCCTACAAATTGGTTTTGGGTGAAGACTATCCTTGCTTTTATGGACAGCTTACTTCTTGTTATATCCACCCATAGCCCTCTCTCTCTGAGCAGGAACTCCTGGCATCACTTCATTTTTTTTTTTTCTGTATAAGAACATAATTTCTATTGGATTAGGTCCTTACCCTTATGATTAATTTAACTTTAATTACATCCTTAATAGCCATACCTCAAAATACATTCACCTGGTGGTTAGGGATTCAACATATGGATTTTGGAGGCACATCATTCAGTTCCATAACAGATGGGAATACAGTCTATTAATAACTATATCTTTTTCTTTAGTAATTTTACTAAGACCTATGCCAACATGCAATATCAAGAAAGGAGAAGAATGACAGCAAATCTTTTGTTACCCATAACTTATGTTTCTACTCCTGCCTGACTTTATGGAAATTGGGTAGAATAGTCTATAACTTAAATGAACTGATTAAGGAATAAAGATCCATGGTTTGGTTTAAGTGGTGATTTTAGGGGCATGCAAATCTAGACCTCTGGACCAAGAAACCCATCAGATCTGATAGGATCAGAATAAAGACTTAGTTTCTTTATTTTCCTACATGCCAGAGCAAACTTTCCAAATTGAAGTGAACTTTGCTGGGAGTCTTGGCACAATTATTTTTTTCTTTTTCCCTTTTCCAGTAGTAGTCTCCTTTTAAATCTTAACAGTCTTCCTAATTTAGGTGTTTTGTCCAGTGGTTAGCCTTATGACAGGGTCTTTTGATTGAATTAAAGTAGAACATTCCATTTCCAATCATACCTTTCATCGTATGTTTTCTTCTAAAGCTTTATTATTTTAGTTGTTACATTTAGATCTGTGATCAATGAGTTAATATTCATATAAGACACAAGATAAGAATCCAAGTTTTTTGTTTTTTGGTTGTTTTTTTGTTTTTGGCATATGGGCATCCAATTGTTCCAGTATAGTTTGTTGAAAAGACTATCCTTTCTCTATCTTACTGTGTATCTCTGTCCAAAAATAGATGTCCAAATGTAAGTGGGACTGTTTCTAAACTTCCCATTTGGTGCCATCAATCTATTAATCTATTTTTATACCAATACCATCTTGAAATTAGGTAGTTTAAATTCTCCATTTTTTCTTCTTTAAAGTGATTTTGGCTATTCTAGGCTCTTATCATTTTCATATGAATTTTAGAACCAGTTTGGCAATTTCTATAAATAAGCTTATTAGAATTTTGATTAGGATTTGATGGAATCCATATGCCAATTTGGGGGGAACTAGCATCTTAACAATATTGAACTTTTTAAGCCATGGACACACTATGACCATCACCAGGAAAAAAAAAAGTGGAGGCTTGTTTATGGAAGACACTATAATGTGAATAAATAAGTCCCTTAGTTTAGTGCCTTCCATGGGGACTTAGGCCACAAGGAAGAAGTTTCAGTGGAGGAATTCAAACTAGAACACAAAATAGTAACTAAAATTCCTGAAGCATTAAGTAACTTCAGAGAGAGTCACACAATGGAATGATTATGCTCTAATAACCTTAAAGAGTCTCCTAATTCTGCTAATGTAAAGCTAATATTCTAATAAATGGGACTTGTAAGGAATTTCATGTTCTGGCCTCTCTTTACTTCTCTAGTTTCACCTCTAAGCAATTCTGGTTGTGCCATATATTAAAACTAGAATGAATTTGTTTTATTTTTTAATTTCTTGCCTGTGCCATAGTTTGTGTTTATATTGATAATTCTGAATAGAATGCTTTTCCACACTCTCTTTGTCTGGCTAACTCATGCTCATAATTTAGGCCAGAAGACCCTACCGCCAGAAAGCTTTAATTATCTCCATGTTTGGTTGAGATATTCCTTTCTGTGATCCAATAACTTTATATCCTTGTTCTTCTCTAACAGGTATCCTCTGTTATTATAATTAGCTGCATAAACTCTGTCTTTCTCTACACCATTAGATTGAATGCCAACCAGTCAAGGGCAGGGAACATGCCTGCTTCAGTCATCACTGAATTCTGAGCATCCAGCACTCAGCACATTTCTTTTTATGAGTATATGTAATAAATATTTACTATTTGTTAACGAGCTAAATAAATATATTTTATAAATGTTGGATTGGGCTTTTTCCATGTTTGTTCTATTCTCTTCTACTCTGTTTTTTAGAGAGAGGGTCTTGCTGTACTGTTCGGGACTCAAACTCTTGGGCTCAAGTGATTCTTCCACCTTAGCCTCCTCTACAAGTAATTGGAATTACAGGAGCATGCCCCTGCATCTTATTCATTTTAATAAGACAAATTAAATACCTGATATATGCATTTTCAGCATAAGTTATGATTAACATTTCTTTGTTTATTTTAAGCCAAGGACAAACCAAGGATTATTCTCTGGATATTACAGCTATTTCATTGTATGGAATGATCTTACATTGCTATCTTCATGTGGCATAGAAAAAGAAGTTCTGGATTTAAAATGAGGTGATGTGGGTTTACATAACAGATTTATCAACAAATTCTGAGATTTTGTTTTATTTTCTAATTTCTTAAGATCATTGTTTGTACTCCACAGTCATCAAATAGACTGTACATATTAGCGATCTCACCAGTCATACTTGAACTCATATAATTTTGGTAGCAGAAGACTAGAAAAGTTTATATGCATGGCCACATGTGGGGGTGAGCTCGAAGGTCTTTTCTATTACTAGTGTTGTTTAAACTAAATTTTTTGTAGTAATTCTTTTACCCTATTTATTTTTCTATCTCCTAGTGAAGACACCGTGTTTTCTTTCTTTCATTTTGCCTTTCCCTCTTCCTACCTGACTGCCCCGACTCTCAGCATCTCTCCTGCATTATTAACTGGGATTAGTTCAATTAAAGTGCACATGGGCCTTCATATTTCACAGTTGCTCACCAGCAATCAGGTTGGCAGGCCCAAGAGGAACTACAGTCCCAAAGACCCTGGCTGCATGAGCTAACAGGAAAAGACGAGCAATAAAGAGAGATTATGAGAGAAATCAATAGGCTCACACTGGCCCCACACGTCCACCAACATCTTTTTGCTGCTGGAAAATCACTTTGGTGATTGTAGCCATCATTATTGTGGTATTTATTTCTCTCTCTTCCTCTCATCCATCAAATACTTGCCTAGAATCAGGAGTCTATTTGGCTCTGGAATTTTAAGCTGTCTTTAATTCTCTATGGGTCAGATTTCCAGTAGAGGAAATTGTAGCATGCATGGGAGAGGAGGAGTGGGTCTTAATGATTTTTAAACCTTACTGTAATCACGGGTTTTAAAGATTCCTTGGCTCAATGAACATTTTGTCTCTCTAATACTGAACATTTTCTGGTTGTCTTATAAATGTGTATTTATTTAGCAAATATTTCTTGAGCATTTGTGCCCAGCATTACTTGATGCTTTTGGTTTTATTGATCATGGCTACTTCTCATATTAATTTTAGGTGGACTCTGTCTGGTGATTTGTCTCACATCCCTCCCTATAGCAGTCACAATTCCCAGGCCTCCACATTCTGTAGTAATTTATCTGCTGTCTCTTGATGTGTGGTGTATAAACATTTAACTCAGAGAAACCGCTAGAGTCATGGTCAAGAACATGGCCTACAGAGCTAGGTCCTACCTTGGCCACCCAACACCTGTCAGACATTGGACAAAGCACATAACTATGTAGAATAATGTCTGGCAGAATAAATGAATAAATGATAACTATCAGAATAGTCCAGAGATTGTGCAAAATGGAAATATATAGATGTTTAAGTCGTGGGCTGAATGTCTACAGCCAGATGATTCTTATTTATTGAAACTTCTAGAATCACTTAGTTATATCCTCTCCCCTTAAATTTTCTAATTTTTTCCTTTGCTCACTCCATCAATGACTGGCTTAAATTTTATCCTTGCATTTTCTAAGATATGTAAATTAGGCAAGTTACTTGAACCCACTGAGCTACAATATTCTGAAATGCAAGAGAAGAGACAAGATATCTGATGTCCCTGGTGATCACGATTGACACAAAAAATAAGTATTCTAGAATATATGATAAAATAAAAGTTATCATTTGCTACCACATATCAAGCATCGTCCTATGGCGTTTAACTGTCTTAACCACTTTCCAAGTTAGGTAGCTTTCATCACACCCTTTTTACAGATGAGGAAACTGAGGCTCAAAGTAGCTAAGCCATTCAGACTCTCTTACACAGATAGTAAATGGCAGAGACAGGATATGAAAGTGTGATAATTTTCAAAATATGGGCACCTTACCAGAATAGTTTGCCTGCTACTTTGCCTAGGGTTTTTGTTGTTGTGTTTTTAGTTAAGTTTCACCTCTAATTGGAAAACATGCAGGTATTGGCATCCCAGGAGGAGATTTTCTGAAATCAGGCAGCAGGCAGGAGATTCTCCATGTTTTTGTTCTCATAAGGATGTGTTAGCAAGAATACCACATTGAACCCTTAACAAGGCAAGTTGCCAGAATAGAAGGGACTTTGTATCTGTACATCTTTGCTAACTGTTTTAGATTACCTAATAGGGGAAGTGAAGCCCCACTGTGCTTGTATTTATTGATCTTATGTTTTTCTCAATGACATTTCTTAGTCTCTAATTTGTTGCTGTTTAATAAGGTCTATACACTAGGGGTAAGTGGTGCACAAGATAGTTAAAAGTGGGTTAAAATCTGGCCTGAGCCAGTTAAACAACAATGACAACTACAAAAAAAAAAAAAAAAAGCAGGTCATTGTGGCGGGCTCCTGTAGTCCCAGCTACTTCAGAGGCTGAGGCAAGAGAATCGCTTAAGCCCAAGAGTTTGAGGTTGCTGTGAGCTACGACGCTACAGCACTCTATGGCACTCTATGACACTATGAGGGCAACATAGTGAGACTCTGTCTCCCCAAAAAAACAAAAACAAAAACAATTAAAAGTCTGGACATAGTGACATAATGAGGAAATGCCCATAGAAATTAGTATCTAGTCCTGCCCCAAGGCAGCCCAGACTTAAGGCAATGCACATAGCCCCAGGCTCCAGGCAAGTTCCCTTGCTCCAGGAGCCAATCAGTATCTATAATTCCAGGTTCCTGTCTGGCTTTATGACCCCAGGCTACATGGCTGCCCAAGTACCAGCTATCCTAACTCCAGTCAGGTCCTAGTATCTCCAAGTTCAGTGAACCCAGGGTTCAATTCTGCTCCAGAAAACTCAGGGTCTAGGCCTACCATAGTAGACTCTAGTGACTGGCTGACCCGTGCAGACCCATGCTCCAGGCCCATCCAGTAGATCCAGGTAGCAGGCCCATTCTGGCAGAGATATATGTGCAAGGATAAATCACACTGGTCATAGTATATACACAGTGAAATTCATAATACTCTGATAGTGAAAGGACTTACATCTTTAGTATGAAGACTAAAAGATTAAACTATTAAATAAGAATAACTACAATAATTTGTTAAGTGATATAAAATATACAAAGTTGTGAATTATAACATGAAAACTATAAAACATGGAGAAGAATGGAGTAAAAATGTTGAGGTTTTTATTTATGAGATCAAAGTTAAGTTATTCCCTTAACGTTATACAGAAAAGAAAAAGGAAACTGAAATATATCACTAACAAAAAATCACTTAATTACAAAGAAAGACATCAGGAAATGAAAAAAAAAAATAGCAAGCCATTACTTATCAATAATTACTTTGAATACATATAGATTAATTTCTTCATCAAAAGATATATAGTGGCTAAATGAATTAAAAAAAAAAAAAAGGACCGCTCTCCCCCAAAAAAGACCCAACTATACACTGCCTACAAATGACTCACTTCAGTCATAAGGACAGAGCTGAAATTGAAGACAAAAAGCTGGTCCATAAAACCAAAACAAAACAAAACAAAACAAAGCAGAAATAGGGAACTTCATATTTCATTTTTCAGCAATAGAGAGATTATCCAGAAAGAAAATCACTAATGAAAGATTGAAGTTAAGCCATATCGTAGACTAGAGACCTAAGAGAAATATACAGCACATCTCATCCAAAGAAACAGTATACACACTTCATAGAAACCCTAACTTTACACTGCTTCTTCTGAAAATCTACTGAGAGTCTGCCAAGGTGGTATGTTCTCTCATCACAGTAAGAGCAGTCTCAGCTTTTTCTTAACATCAGGTTGCTTCTTCTTTGGGCATCATGTGGCAATGGGCAAATAATGAAATAAAATAAAATTCCTATGCAGCTTCCAGAATCCAAAGCCTTATACAACTGTTTCATTTACATTATACCCTCTGAGAGGGTTAAATGCCCTGTATTAATCAGGATTTTGATCTTTTCTCTTGCTCACTCAATTTACTGT
The DNA here is from genome assembly GCA_963574355.1 of Loris lydekkerianus. Taxonomy (NCBI): domain Eukaryota; kingdom Metazoa; phylum Chordata; class Mammalia; order Primates; family Lorisidae; genus Loris; species Loris lydekkerianus. The sequence goes on from CAUYPK010118304.1 coordinate 19,423, forward strand.
CTGTCCATAATTGTTTTGCCAGGGCATTTCTCTTATTCCTCTTTGAAAATAGAGGCACTCTGTTCCCATTTCATTTTCAGCAGTCCCTGAACTGTCCCTGGTTGAATCTCTACTTTATCTCTAAATCTATCTCCATTTTATTGTCTTTTCAAAGCACAAATATTTGAAGCCTGTAATAGATCTGTCCTGTGTTAAAATCCCTTTCAAATTATACTAACGTTAGGCTGAGTGAAATACATGGAAAAGATGATACTGATTTTTCTCTGTCTGTATGTGCAACTGTGCACATGTGTTTGCATCCGAGTATGTGATTTCTTAAAAGAAAAGTAGACAAACATGGAAAATGTCTGCCAACATCAGACTTTTCATCAAATAGTAACCAAATTAGAAAAAAAAAAAAAAGAAGATAAATTCAAGTCCATATTTCAGAAGAAGTGAATGAGGACCTCTTTATTTCCAATGCAATAGAAATGCAAAGGGGAGGAAATCAATGCAAACCAGTATGTCTTGGATCAGCACATTTTAAAACAAAATGTACCTTTGTATCTAGAAATCTGAGAGCCATGAATATTTAACACAGAGAGAAAATAATGATTTTGTCAGCGTGTAAAACAAGTCCCAAAGAAGTTTAAATTCTGCTGCCTTCTATTAGCTTCTCAGCTGGGTAAACAACAGGAGTCACTCAGGGGGGAGGAAAGGAAGGATATAGGCTCCAGAGGAGGCTGAGTGAGAAGGGACTGCTGAGGCTTGGGAAAGGGCAGACTTGGGAATGGCAGTGGAAGGGAGAGAATGATGAAGTTTAATGCCAGCTAGTGGTCATGAGCTCTCTGGCTGGGGATAGAGCAGCTGGAGACAGTCCGTGAAGAGAATGTTTAAAATGCTGCCAGTTTAAGAAAGCAAAAGAAGCAGGGAGTGGCTGTTATAGCGACGGGATATAAGGGACCAATTTGGCTATTCCAGGATGCACATCTGTACAGTTACTCTCTCCAAGGCTCTTTACTTGTCTTTTAAAGGGTAGTAATACCAGCTCCCCGCTTCAGAAGAGTATCTTGGGGATGAGGGAGGTGCATTAGCCAAAATCCGTGCTAAATATTTGATGGTTGTATTTGAAGCCACACAAGGGAATATTTGAGCAGCTTACCTGCTTCATGGGGAGATAACTCTGAATGTGGCATAATTCAGGACTTTCTTTTTTTTTTTTTTTTTACATCCCAAACCCTGTCATTCTAACTCAGATAATGCTCCCAGGAGCTTGCCTGGGAGCATCAATATCCTGCAGGCTAATGATATATTGATTCTGTAGCTATGAGGTCTGCATAAAAGGTAAATGCTGCTCTGTGGGCTGGGATGGTGTAAGTGGGTGTGTATGTAGCTGCATTGAATAATACTAATCAACAAGTTCAGTTGCTTTTTCTGCCCCTGCCGCCCTCCCCATCATTCTGTTAAGCGGCAAACTGGTGTTTAATTCCCTTAATTTTTATCTCATGACTTTGCAAGAGGTGGCATTGTGTTAGACAGAATGGACTTTGGGCTGAAGGTCAAAAACCTGCATTCTCATCCTAACTCTGCAATAAATACTGCTCGTGATTTCGAGCCAGCCACCTCCAATACTTTTATTTTTAGAATGTCACTTTCTCAATCTGTAGGAAAAATAAACACCAGCTACATTTTTTGTATCATAGAGGGAGGAAGGAAGAGACTTTTCCTTCTGGATAACATACATCACTTCCGTGTGTGTGTGTGTGTGTGTGTGTGTGTCTGTTCCCAGCCACTCTGAGTTTAGAGCCTCTATTGCAAGGCTTTAAGCCTTAAGTATAAGCTATCAGGCTTGCTAGAGTATGTCACCACCTGAGCCAACCATTAACTAATTAAAAGGGAACAAATCAAGTTGTCAAAACCCCCTAACACTGGTAAATTCTTGTAAATAATACAGCTCCTTTTATTTCTTTTTTTTTTTAATTTAAGTAGTTACACAGCAGTCCTATCACTTCAAGGCCAGGCATGCTTAGTACCTTAGTACAAGGTATCAGCAGACAACTTTTGAAAAGAAGATTTCTCATTAAATATACAAGCCCCAAAGCTATCACTTCACTCAAGGCTTGTCCTTGGTACCTTAATTTTGGAAGAAAATGCAGATATTCAGAGGAAATAAGAAAAAGGTATCCAGGCTGTCTCCTAGGAGTCCCTTGAGCCCTCAGGCAATCAGTCTAGAAGCAAAAGTCTTTTATACAAAGGGACACTTGGCACCTATCAATTATCTTCCTAAGCTGACTAATTCTTCTTTATGGCTTCCTGGTGATCAAACAAGAGCAGAGGTGCCATCTCTAGGAAGGCTGACCTTACCTCAGCTGAAATATGAGAGCCACCCAGGAGTCCTAGAATAATGGACTCTCAGAGCTTGTCATATTAGAGATGGAGATGATTGGCATAGAAACATCTAAGTGGGCTCATATCTGCAGGTGAGGCACACCTACCCTAGGGAAGTGAATAGAATCATTCAGTAAAGTTACAGAGTTTCAGCAGTGGACTCACACTTGCCTCTGACCACAGAGGATAAATAGTTGAAAAGAGAGGGTCCTTTCTCCTCAAGTACATGAGCACCTGTGTGGATTTGTAACAATGCAAGCAGTCTCTGTACCATAGATGTTTAATAAAGTTGTATCAATTCATATTATCATGTAACAAGGTCATGAAGGAAGACATTACAAAGCAGGTACTATCTGAGCTGAGACTTGAAGGATGAGTGGGATTTACCAGGGTAAACAAGCAGAGGGAAGGTCATGCCAGGCAGGGAGAACATTGTATGCAAAGGCAAGAGGATCTGCAAAAATAATTGTTTGTTTGTTTGTTTTGAAGCAGTTCAGTGTGAAGAGGCACTGCTGAGATTTGTCATCTTCCTGATAAATATATGCAAGATTTTATGCTACAGTTGAAGGGAACCATAATCAAATATTGAGCAGGTACGTAAATTGATTGGATGCAAATAGAATTGTCATTCTGGAGGTTGTGGGGAGACTATATAAAGAATGCCAGTTTCTGGGTAGAAAGGCTAGGGAGACAGTCTACACAGAGGATGAATAAGGATGTAATTTCACCAATGTAGGATGAAAGGTGAGGCCCCAAAGCAGGACAGCAGCAGCTGGATAAACGTAATAGAAGAGATTCGGCACAGAAGTTTGCCACCGATAGGGTGGTGTGAATAGTGAAGATCCTAAGATATTGCATTTGTGTTTAGGCTGTTAGTGAAACGTCCTCACTCAAAGTAATTTTCCCATTTTCACAAGTAAATTTGGTGCCATTACATCCACCCTGTTGAGCCACCATCAAACTATGTGAACTGTATTGCTATTTTCAAATTAACAGGAATTAAATAGCTGGAAGCTTTTTTCCTTAGCTTTTCTAAGCTGTATCCACTGAGTATTAAAATGCAATTGAACATTCTAAGCACAGTATGTATTTGGGAAGAAAATAGTCAAAGGTCACATGACTCTTGCCTAACCCCTAAGGTGAAACCAGTTACCCTGCATGGCCAGATTCTCTTGTAAAATGAGTTTGTTAAGATGGGAATGCCAACATTGGAAGGGGTTTCAGGGCTCACAACATACCTCAGGAAGAGTTAAAACAGATGCATTACTGTTCATTTTGAATGAATCGAGCTGTCTCTATGTGTGTGTTTGTGTGTGTGTGTTCTGAATGTTCACTAACAAGCCAAGGCTGCTTGGTTTGCTAGGCAATGCAAACAAAGATACATGATCTTGTGTGGAGGACAAAGGAAGGACCTGGGAGTCAAAATATGTAACATATAATGAGATTAAATAATTAATGAATTATTTATCTATTCTTTCTTTAGATACATACTGATAGTTTCAAGTGTTATCATATTATCAGTGCATATAATGATAAAATTAAGAATTTAGATGTGAATTTCAATACTCAATGATGAGTCTTGTGACTAGAGTTACGAAGTATGATGAACAGTGGCTCTCAGATGCATCTAGCTATGAATTTAAGTTCCCTATTAAGCTAGGATAAAAATGAATAATAGTAGTTCATATTTCCATCTACATTAAATACTCATCTAGGCTTCAGACATTGAGCTAGGTTTGTAGTAAATTTGAGATAAATTAGAAACAACTCCTGGTGATTGTAGAGCATTTGTGGTAAGACATGGATGCAAGTACCCCTGGACTGAGTGAATCATGCTAACAACCTTGATAAAAGAAGTGCTGTGGAAGTTTTAGAAATTACTAATAAAGAAATTAAGTTTATTTGCACTTGCTGTGAGTTAGTCAATTAGAATCTAAGTCTACTCATTTAGATTCTTAAAACATGTAACCCAACTCTGAACCTACCACCAATGCCTTAAAGCTGGCCCTTCTTACCCCCTTTTGGACTGTGCACCCCTCTCCTCATCATCTTCTCTGTCAAATTCCTATTAGGTTTCCTGCACAGTAAGCAGCCAACTTGGCTTTTTAGGAAACAGGCTTCCACATTCATTTCCTGACTCAAAACCTCTAATGATTACTTTAACTAGAGGAAGTGTGGTAATGTGGCTCCAATGACCTCATCTCCACCTATTTCACTTTTACAATCCTGGTGCAATTATCCAAAAGATTTTCTTTATTTTTCTCTGAGTTGTTCTTTCACTAAGAACAAGTGCACTTTTTATATGTTGACCCTCTGTCTAGAATTGGCTCCTCAATCTCCAGCCTGAGTAAACTCCTACTTACCTTTGCAAGACCTCACTTAATCTCCACCATTTCTGTGATGGAGGCTCTGAAGTCTGGGTTCCTCTACATTCTTGTCTCTATTATACCACTAGCTACACGGTCTTGGAATTATCTCTTTATCAACCCCCATGGAACTCTGTGTTCGTGGAAAGAGACTTCATGTCAGTATTTTGCATAAATTTTAAATAATCTTTTAATTTTAGGTGTCTAATTTTTGATTTTTTATAAAATAATAATCTAGATTTCCACTGTCACTCCAGATGTAACCTGCTATAATGGGTGCCCTCCAAATGATATTTAAATGACTTGTAATGGAATGCCAGAACCATGATATCCCACAGTTCCATCACACACTCTCTGTGTAATTTCGCACAACTTTCTGGACTTGTTCAAGGTTTAAGTTTATTATCCATAAAATGAGACTAATAATACCTAGCTCATTGCATGGATTAAGTGAAATAATGATTGTAAAGCATTTGGCTCTATTCCTGACATGTAGAATAAGCTCTTAATAAATTATTTATATTATAACTTTTGCCATTAATTATTGTTTTAACTTGAGCAAGGACCAACCTCCATAAATTTTATTTTCTACTATCTTGCCCTCCTTATAAGACTTTAGTGATTTTCAAATAAAATATTACAGGTGAAAGTACTTAAAAATTATAATAAACCATATAATTGTTCTTAGTAGTAATTATACTTCTCTGTACCTTACATTTCTTGGAAAGGATGAAGATGTGTCTAGTAAATACTCTGTGATTAATATCCAGGAATTTGTTTATAAGAATGGTGAATATTGTTACAGTTGCTTCTGATTTACCCATGGTTAAGAATGGGAGGGGACATTAATATTGCCCAAGTTTTCTCTTGACCATTGCTCACATCATAAATCAGTGACTGCATAATTCTCCTGCCCCAATGACTTCCTGACGTGGGAAGAACTATTAGCTGCAGTTCTATCTCAAAGTACACATTTGTACCATCATAATTAGTCTGATCTGAAGTGATAGGATGATTAAGGAGTGTTTCTGTCAAGATTTTGTCTTTCAAGATTTAAAAGCAACCAGTTCTTAGTACATGTATCTTGCCTGGGTCATTTTTAAATTCTCAGTAATACTGAGTAGACAATGAAAGCATTTATTTTTCTTTATCAGGCATGGATGTGGAGAAAAGGGAACACTTCTGCACTGCTGGTGGGAATGCAAACTAATATGGTCCTTTTGAAAAGATGTTTGGAGAATACTTAGAGATCTAAAAATAGAGCTGCCATTCAATCCTATAATTCCTCTATTAGGTATATATCCAGAAGACCAAAAATTTCACTATAACAAAGATATTTGTACCAGAATGTTTATTGCAGCCCAATTCATAATTTCTAAGTCATGGAAAAACCCCAAGTGCCCATCGACTCAGGAATGGATTAAAAAATTGTGATATTTGTACAACATGGAATATTATGCAGCCATAAAGAAAGATGGAGACTATACCTCCTTCATATTTACATGGATGGAGCTGGAAAATATTCTTCTTAGCAAGGTATCCAAAGAATGAAAGAAAATGTACCCAATGCACACAGCCCTAATATGAAACTAATTTATAGCTTTTATACAAAGGCTACAACCCAACCTCAGTACAAGAATACAAGGAAGGGGGCAAGGGAGTGGAAAGGAGGGGGAGGTAGGGTAGAGGGAGGGTGATTGGTGGGTCCACACCTAGGGTGCATCTTGATAGGGTGCAGGTGAAGTTTACTAAGTATAGAATATAAGGGTTTGAACACAATAATTAAGAAAATGCCATAAATGCTATGTTAACCAGTTTGGTGAAAATATTTCAGACTGTATATAGAACAAGCACATTGTACCTCATAATTGCATTATTGTACACAGCTATGATTTAATAAAAAAAAATTCTCTTCCCATAACCTTATTTTCTATAAAACAAATCAACATTTACCCTCAGGAAAGAATTCCTATTTAATGAGTGGTGATGGAAGAATGTGTTAACCATATGTAAAATACCTAATATGGGCCTGTATCTTTCACTAATGCAACAATAGACTCAAATGAATAAAAGGTTTAAATCTACTAGATGATATGATAAAAATTCTAAAGGAAACCATGGAAAAACCTCTAGATTATATGAGCCTGGGAAAAGATTTTCTAATGAAGAGGACATCATCAAAAATAAATGAAATCTTTAATCCAATGAGAGTCTATCTTAGTTAATGGTGACAGGTGCGGGTCCAACTTCAGTCTTCTGCAGGTTGCCAGCCAGTTCACCTAGCACCATTTGTTAAATAGGGAATCTTTTCCCCACTGAATGCTTTTAAAAAGCTCAAAGATTAAATAATGATAAGTAGCTGGATTCTTCTCTTGGTTCTCTATTCTGTTCCAGACATCTAGTTCTCTGTTTTTGTTCCAGCACCATGCTGTTTTGATCACTATCGATTTGTAGTATAGTCTGAGATCTGGTAGCGTGATTCCTCCAGCTTTGTTTTTATTTCTCAGTAATGTCTTGGCTATTCAAGGTTTTTTCTGATTCCATATAAAACCAAGTATTATTTTTTCAAGAGCTTTAAAGTATGACAGTGGAGCTTTAATAGGGATTGCGCTAAAATTATATATTGCTTTTGGTACTATGGACATTTTAAGAATGTTGATTCTTCCCAGCCAGGAGCATGGTATATTTTTCCATTTGTTAACATTTTCAGCTAGTTCTTTTCTAAGAGTTTCATAGTTCTCTTTGTAGAGATCTTTCACATCTTTTGTTAGATAAACTCCCAAATATTTCATCTTCTTTAGCACTACTGTAAATGGAATAGAGTCCTTAACTGTTTTTTCAGCTTGACTATTGTTGGTATATATAAAGGCTACTGATTTATGAATGTTGATTTTGTAACCTGAGACGGTGCTGTATTCCTTGATCACTTCTAAAAGTTTTGTAGTAGAATCCCTAGAGTTTTCCAGCTATACAATTGTATCACGGTAGATGATTTTTTTGTAAGTTTGTCGTCCTTTTCTTAGTCCACGGGGTTGTAAGGCTGTATACACCTAATGCATTTGATTCATGGATGACCCTGCTCAGCGTCTCCTAATCATCATGCCATGATGCAGATGGCTACTGTGTTTGCAATCCGTATGATGTGCCAATCATTCAGTTCCACTCCTGACACACATAATCTCTGTTTCTTGTGCTCCATTTGTGCACCTGAAACTTTTCTGTATGTGAGAATCATCTGGGCATTTAAAGTACAAATTCCAGGATCTCCACTGTAGATCCCCACTGGGGATGAGCTCCAGGCATCTGACCTTTAGTCAACCACCCTCCTGCCTCCCTTTCCCGGTTGATCCTAAAGTAGGTGGTCCATGGAGCAGACCCTGAGAAACAGATTTCTAGTTCATAGCTAAAAGCAAGTATGTATTATAGCCTGAGAATTCATATAGAGCATGCCACTTTCTAAAAAACAAGTTTTATTAGCACTTGTCAACACAAAACACTTTTAGTGGTTTTCTTTTTCCAATTGGATGTTTATTTAATTTTTATTGATACCTATTTTTGGAGTACATGTGACAATTTGATATATTTACAAAATCCAATTAGGGTAATAGAGACATCCTTCACCTTAAATATTTATCTTTTCTTTACACTGGCAACATTTGAATTGTCCTCTTCTACCTATTTTAAAATGTAGAGTTGATTAATGTTAACTGTAGTCATCCTACTAATCTATCAAACACCAGGTCTTGTTTTTTCTATCTATGTGAACTGTTGTACCCATGAATCAACCTCTCTTCATCTCCTGTCCCCCTTCCTGGGTTCTGGTAACCACCAATCTTCTCTCTATCTTCATGAAATCCTTTCTAGGATTTTTTAAAATTTGGGATAGGGCCTTGATCTCTTGCCCAGGCTAGAGCACAGTGGCATCATCATAGCTCACTGAAATTTCCAACTCCCGGACTCAAGTGAACATCCTGCCTCAGTCTTCAGGACAGCTAGGACTCAGGCACCCATCACCACACCCAGCTACTTTTTCTAATTTTTTTTTTTTTTTTGTAATTTTTCTAATTTTTGTAGAGATGGGGGTCTCTTCTCAGGCTGGTCTTGAACTCCTGATCTCAAGCTATCCTCCTGCCCCAGCCTCCCCCAAATTGCTACATGTGAGCCACTAAACTCACCCACCTCCTTTCTAACTTTTGTGTAACTATAATTTTCTTACTTTCTAAAACAAGCCAACAAGAGAGGCTTCAAAGTTTTATCAAGAACATTAATTTTATTTTGCATCAATGGGTACAAAGTTACAATTAGAAGAATTAAGTTCTAGTATTCCATTGTACAATAGGTGACTATGGTTAACAATATTATACTGTATATTTCAAAATTGGCAGAAGAGAGTATTTTAAAGTTTCTTATCCACCAAGAAATGATAAGCATATGATACGAAGATATATTCATCCATTGAAATGGGTAATTTATAAAAAGAATAAATTTATTTCTTACCATTATGGAGGCTGAGAAGTTGAAGGTTGAGAGGCTTTACCTGGTAGGAACTTTCTTCCTGGTTGGGGCCGTGTAGAGTCAGTCTAAAGTGGCACAGGCATCACTTGCATGGGGGTTGAGCATGCTAGCTCAGGTCTCTCTTCCCCTTCTCATAAAGCCACCAGTTCCCCTCCCATGATAACCCATTAGTCCATTAACCTATCAATCCATTAATTCATGAATTAATCCATTAATCCAGCAGTGGATTAATCTATCTGCGAGGGCAGAGACTTCATCATCTAATCACCTCTTAAAGGCAGCATTCCTCAATTCTGCCACACAGGGGATTAAGTTTCAACATGAGTTTAAGAAGGGACAACTATTCAAACCACAGCAGATGGACAAGTCAGCTACTGTGATTTGATTACTACCCAATGTATACATGTATTAAAACATCACACCGCACCCCATGGATTTGCACAATTATGTGTCAATGACAAAATTTCTTTAAACAAAAGGAGCATTGATCTTTTTTAAAAAAGAGAACTGGCAGTGCCTTTGTAAATTAAGAGGAAAAGTCAAAAGAATATCTAAATCAGCTAAAGAAAACCTTATCATTGTTAGAGAAGGACCCTGAAGCGGGCCGGGAAGAGGGAAGTGCTAGGTCCCGGAAAAGGTAACAAGTTAAAGCAACAACGTTGTTGTCTTTTTTTTTTTTTTTCCTTAAGCAGGCTGTTAAGTATTCTTTCTCTGGTCATTGCACATCTGCCCGATGACTCAATAATCCATGTTCCTTCCTGTGTCTGTAAAATCCCTTCTCCGGGACTCAGAGGAAGGGAGGGATATTGGGCATCCGGGGTTGGCCCTGTACAGTCTTCCAGGGCTGTGCTAGGTTTCCAAGAGCATTAAGGTAAAAGTTGTTTACCATCATCTTTTATATTTTACATCATATAAACACTAGGTATTTTTTTCCCCTGTGCTTAAATCTCCCAAGATCAGGCAGGTGGGAGAAAGGGGCTCAAGCTGCAGGAAAGTGGGAGTGGTGTGATTAGGGGCTGGGGAGGTTGGGCTGGTCTCTCTCAGCTTCTGTCTGTGGACTGGTGACGGATGTGGAAATTGGCCCACTGGCTTTTTGCCACTACCTTTTATCTCCATTTATCTTCTTCCATTTGTAAACAGACATTCATCTGTTCAGATTGACACATCTTACCCATCTTTTCCTCCTTCCTCTTCGTAGTTCTTTTTCCAGATCTCCAGAAAGGCCTTGCACCTTTCTCCCTGCTCCCCCGCTGCCCCCATCTTCCCCACCATCTACGCTCCTCATCTTTGCATCCTGCTTCTTTATTTGAAATGGCCTTAGTCCAGGCTGCAAAGTGTTAGAGCAGGACTCGTGATATACCAGCTCTGAGGAAAGACAGAAGCCAAACATGTTGAAATGAGGTAGACAAGATAGAGACACAAACCATCAAGAAGCATCAAAGTCTGGGACGTTGCCGTGTTTAGAATCTCTGGTATTCCAATCTCATTGTTTTCCCATGATTGAATCTGTCTTTGCCAACCTTTCTGCTAAAACACAATTTCTTGTTAAGCTTTATTTGGCTTGATTCAACTTAGCTCTTCACTGTTTCTTCTACTGAAACTCCACAGCATTTTAGGTACATTATAGAAACTCTCTGGGATTGACCCAGAAACCCAACAATATGACATTGTTTCATGAGGAAACAAGACCCAATCTCAATGCACTGGCTATAAATGATCTTGTGGAAACATGTCAGCACAGTGCACAGACAGGTGCCCCACAATGACAAAAAGTTATTTCTTTGGGCTCGGCACCCATAGCACAGTGGTTACGGCGCCAGCCACATACACCAAGACTGGCGGGTTCAAACCCGGCCAGGGCCAGCAAAACAACAATGACAACTGCAACAGAAAAATAGCTGGGCATTGTGGTGGACGCTGGTAGTCCCAGCTACTTGGGAGGCTGAGGCAAGAGAATTGCTTAAGCCCAAGAGTTTGAGGTTGCTGTGAGCTGTGACACCATGGCACTCTACCCAGGGTGACATAGTGAGACTCTATCTCAAAAAAAAAAAAAAAAGAAAAAGAAAGAAACAAAGAAAGTTATTTCTTTGAGCTGGCAAACTGAGGAAAAATAGGAATCACATATGACATTGGAGCAATTCATTGTTGAAAGATGCTTTTCCGACAAGAAGTAATATCACCACTGTTAATAACAAGGGACTCCTCAGAAAAGTCTTCTGCATTTCCTTTTTCATTTTACATTTTTTTGTCACCCTATTTTCCTAGCCTAGAGATAACGTCCTTTGTTTCTCTGCTTGGCTGCAACCCACTTGTCCTTTTCAGGGTGTTCCCTATGAAGTCTTCCCTGGGGGCTCCAACCCAAGCAACACTGATAGCACAAGTGTTAGTGGTAATAGCTACCATTTATGGCATTCTTACTGTGCACTGGAACTATGCTAAGCTCTGAAAAGGCATTATCTCATTTAATTCTCATAACTTCCCTATAAAGTGAACACTACATTCTTCATTAGAGAGGAAATGGACGTTAATGGAAGTAAAATAACATACCTACAAAGTGGCAGAAGCAGCCAGGACTGGGTGCCAAGGTGGGATCATGCTTGTCTGCTCCCACCTTCTCCCATCTGGCTTCCTTGGATTCACCGTTGATAATGTTCAGTGCAACATTTGATCATATTATTATTTCTTTTCCAGCAATAGTGTGTTTGACTTTGTTGCTCTGTTAGATTATATGTTCCCACTAACCATGAGGAGCATACGAGTATAATCTAATAAAGTGGAAAAAAAAAAAAAAAAAGCCACCTTGCTCTGGTGGTTCAGAGCAAGGGTCTTGAGCCAGATTCTGCAATTTGCTGTTTGTGCAACTCCCTGAGACCCAGTTTCCTCATCTGTGTACTGCTGCCCACCTCATTAGATTGTGGTGAGGCTTAAAAAAAATAACATAGCCCAGCCTGGTGGCCTATACCTGTAATCCTAGCACTGCGGGAGGCCGAAGCAGGAGGTTCACTTGAGCACAAGAGTATGAGACCAGCCTAAGCAAGAGTGAGACCCTGTGTCTACCAAAAATAGGAAAATTAGGCAGGCATGGTGGTGCATGTCTCTAGTCCCAGCTACGTGGGAGGCTGAGGAAGGGGGATCGCTTGAGTCCAGAAGTTCAAGTTTATAGTGAGTTAAGATAAAGACAGTGCACTCAAGCCTGGGCAACAGAGCAAGACACTGTCTCAAAAAAGAAAACAAGACAAGAGACATAATGTATACTTAGGACTCAGATATGGTGAAAGTGCAAAAACCCCTTTTGTAGCATTGGTGTTTTGATAGAAAGCATAGTCCTAAAATCATGGTGTGCCTAAATGGCTCTCTGAAAACTATTTTTGCAGAGACAACCGCGGGCTATGCTTTGCGTGGACTTGATGTAGCTAATTCTCCCTTCCTCTCCTCAACTCATCAGCAACATTTAACATTGTGTGTTTTTTGTTTGCTTTCTGAAGTACAAACCCTTTTGCCCATAAGCAGACCTGGGCAGCAGGCTCATCTTTATGCCTGCAGAGCTATAAGAGAAACAAAGTGGGAGAGGTCAGGAAGTGTTCCTTCTGGTCTCAGGACCCCCACTGACCTGCCCCACCCTTACCCAATAAGAGCAACCTACCCCGGGCTTCAGTCTCCTCCTCTGCCAGAAGAGAGGACAGAGCAGCTGACTTGAACCTCACTTCCAAAACTACTACTAAGATTCTTAAGACATTTTTTTCTTGCTTTGTCACCCAGGCTGTAGTATAGTGGCATTGTCATAGTTCACTGCAGCCTGGAAGCCCTGGGCTCAAGCCATCCTCCTGCCTCAGCCCCACCTCCACCCCTAAGCCTAAAAAAAAAAAAAAAAAAAACTAGAACTTTTTTTTGTTTGTTTTCTGCAGGGGCTGGGTTTGAACCCACAACCTCTGGCATATGGGGCCACCCTACTCCTTTGAGCCAGAGGCGCTGCCCAACTTTTTTTTTTTTTTTGAGAAGTAAATCCAAAACATTAAGGTTTTGTCACCATCAAATGTTTCCTTGCTCTTCAAGTCATCCGGGTACTTGTGTTTGTACGTGTCCAAGTGTATTGTGTTCACGTGTGTCTGTTCTTGTGTCTTTGTGTGAGTGTGTATAGATGGCTGTTGGTGTGTACCTGTGTGTCTATAAATATGCTTATGTTTTGTTGTATATCTGTGTGTTTGTGTGGACTTTTGCACAGGCTTCACGTACTCCAAGCTCAGATAGGAAATAAGGGTGAAGGGTGGCCAACTCACCGGTGCTATCCGCGCGACCCACCCACACTCACCCCATAGGCTCAGCCATCAGGCTCCACTCGGTACCGCCCAGTCCTGCTACTGAGACAGCAGAGGTGGGCGGGGCGAGCCGGGGCGGTGGGCGGGGCGATGCCGGGGCGGTGGGCGGGGCGATGCCGGGCGCTGGGCGGGGCGATCCCGGGCGGTGGGCGGGGCGGGGCGGGGCGGGCGGCGGCGCTCCGGGCATGCTCGGGCGCTGCTGCAGGCTGGGCGGGTCGCGCTGGTCCCCGGCCGGCCGGAGCGGCGGCGGCGGCGGCGGCGGCGGCGGCGCGGGGCAGCATGAGGGAACCGCTCGGTAAGTCCCGGCGTGTCTTGCGCTCCTGACTCCCACCGTCCATCTGGCCCTCTCCCACGGCGCTCCACGGGCCTCGCCCTTCGCCTCCTTCTCTCGCCCCCAACTTCCCCAGCCTGGACGTTGCTCGGGTCCGAGCCTTCTCCGGCGTCAGGGGGTGAACGCGCCCCCGGTCGCAGCCCCGCCCGAGCCCCCCGTGCTGTGCTCTGCCCCGCAGCGGGCCGCGGCCGGACCCCGCACGCAGCCTCGGGGTGGGGGCGCGCCCCCGGGGCTGGGAGGGGCGTCCCCGGCCCCCAGATGCCCGGGGCGCGGGGCTCCCGGGGCGGGCTCTGCGGGCCGCGGGGGGCGTTGGCGCTCGCGTCGCCCCTGGGCGCGGGGACGGCCCTGAGGATGGGGGTCGCCCGCTCTCTTGCCCGCGGCCGGGTGACCCTCTCCCTCGCCAGAGCACCCCGACTTGGCGGACCCCTCCACCCGGGAAGTGACAGCGGCCGCTCGGAGTCCCCGAGGTCCCGGTTCCCACGGTGGCCCCGGCGGTCGGGACCTGCCCCCGGAACAGTGGAGGCTGCACGTAGCGCCCCGCTGCCCACTCGGGTCTCCGCCCCGGCCTGGCGCGCCCACCGCACCGCGCGCCCGCGCTGGGGATTAGGGCGCTAATCGCGGCTGCCTCCCGCCTGTGCCAGGCAGCCCGGCCGCGGCTGCCTGTGGGGTGGGAGAGAGGCGAGAGCCCGCCCGCGAGGGCTGTAAATCCCGTTAATCAGCTCGTTTATGGGATCTGAAGCCCGCTCGCCCGCCCCGGGTCTCCGCACTCTGCTCCACGCGAGCACCTCTGCTCCCTGCACCCCGGTCGCAATCACTTTATCCCCAGATGCTAGGGGTGCTCAGCAGCAGCAGCAGCGAAAAGCGCCCCCCTCGCTCCCCGGCACTAGGAAAAGAACCCCAGCGCCTGGGGTTCTTCTGGGGGTTCGAAAAGAAGTGGTGATTTCACTACTGAAGAAAAAAATTAAAACGGGAACTTGAAGCCAGCGCAACCTGGAGGTGCCCTGGTGTTTGCTCATCGCTGCTGTCTAGGAGCAAGAAGGACTTTAGGGCATTCGTTTAGGCATAGTAACCCCTCCCCCCAACACAGGGGCTCCCCTGCCTCCTGCGCCCCCTCCAGGCCCCCTACTGGCCCTTGCCCACACTTCCCTCCCCAAGTCGGGCTGCCTGGGCTTGTCTGCGAGAGAGGGGTGGGGCAGTGCAGACCACACAACTCCCAGAGTTTCCTGTGGGTGACAGTTTAATGTGAAATTCGCCCACAACGTCATGTTTTCCTTCTCTGGCTTTTTCTCTTTTCATATTTTCAAAGAATAGACATCCCAGGGATTAGGGATGAGGGTCAGGAGATGGGCGGATTCTTGGAAGGAAAGTGGGGGGTGGGACTGGGATAGAGTCTGTAGTGAGTGGTCGCAGTCTGTACAGGTAGAACTTGAGTGATGGGAAGTTTTGGAATTTACAGATGATTGGATTAAGGCCATTCAGGGAGGCAAGAAAGCATATGGGTGTGTTTGGAAATCATACAAAGATTCAATTTTATGGGACTTGGGCTGGTTTTCATGTGAAATTGGGAGTTTGGTTAATTCTTTTGGTTTTCCATAAGATTCTTAATTATTTCCATAAATTGATTATTTACCTTGATATTAGGTATCTAATTCAAAGTTACCAGTTGAACAAGCTTCCTGAAGGTCTCTAAGTGTCACTGTGGACAGGCAGCATGTAACAAACTGTTGTACTCCAGCCCTAGTGAGCCAGCAAATATTTGTTGAACAGAGGCTTTTAATCTGCTGGGCCTTCCTGCTTCAAAATCTTACCCTCAGCTGCAGAGACTGGAGGGTCAGGCCCTTGGCAGGCCTCAGCAATTTAGATGGATTGGGTTAGTAAGGGATGCCTGTTTTAGGAAAAAAAAGAAGTTTGTCTTTTCACCCCCTTGTACATACCTTAATATGCCTGCGTGTCCACATGTTTTTGAAGAGCTTGACAAGCTCATTGGAGTTACCTATAATCATAACTCATCTGAGTGGTCACAGATTCCAGGAGGCTATGATGTATTGTTCAGTAGTTATAACTTGAAATTGGAAATATACAAGGAAACAAAGATCATTTTTTTAGTTAAAAAAAGAAACTATGAAGTTTTTGGAGTCTAATTTTTTAAATGTGGCGTTAAAAATATATCCTACAAATATTAGGAGTAAAGAAGGCCCAGGACTCTGTCATCCCGCAATTTCTCATTGTCTTTACTGGGAGAGCCCTCTAGTTTAGGACAGTAAACAACTGTCATCCATCCTCAGGAGTGAGAGTTTCTTTTTTAAGGAGCTTGTCCAAACTCCATGCTAATTAATCTAGAGAGAGTTTAGAACACAGAGCGTTGGAATGCAACAATTGTTCTACTGTGGTTTTTATTTTGATAAGCAAAGACTATATCCCTGAAATCCTTTGGGTCTATTGCTAAATGCATTACTGAGGTTATTTGGGTTTTTAACAGATGTTGTTTTTCACCTTTTGGATGAGAAGGGGTTATTTCTCTCATTAAAACTGTGCTCTTGTACTTTGTTTGAAGGTCCGGCTGACTTAAGGAATGTGGAGGTCCAATCACTTGCTAAGGCCAGCAGCCCAGGGAACAGGTCAGTCTTCCAACACTATATCCTTTAAACACTGAATGGTGATTAGAACAATGTTAAGAACTCTCCCTAGATGCTAAAACTTCCGTTATCTTGATTTGAATCTGGAGTGTCTTGTTTAAAATTTGTATTGTTACCTTTCCTTTCTGTAGCTAACTATATTTATTTTTCCACAACTTTCTATAGATGGGATTGAGAATAGCCTGGCTACACTGGCAAATATATTATCAGACCACTAACTATTCTTATAATAGTTTATAGTTCACTTAGCTTGTTTCTTCTGTGTAGGTGAAACAATTTAGATAATGTTTTAAAGAGGCAAAAAGCAAGCAAGCAAATGTATGTATAGGACAAATAGCTGGAGAAACAGAAACCAAACTGTTGCTTCTGGTTATCTCTTGGCACTGTGGGGTTCCTGGAAACTTTTCTTTTTTTACTTAAGCTCTGAATTTTGCAATATTTACTTCTGAGATAACTTTCTGTGACTTTTGTAATTAGATAATAAATAACAATGTAAAGATTATGTGAAATAATTTAAATGTGTATGTTTTTATAAAGCCTTAGCTCTTTTATTCTGAAGATGTTTAAAAACAAAACCCAAACTAGTACACTGTAAGTTTAACAGAATATTTTAGGAATCTTTACACGTAGAGCTTGATATATACATGTAAGATGATACGATTCTAGGTTTTACAGTTATTACTGCATATAGCCAAGATTTCCAGAAGATTTAAAAACGAAAATCTTATCCAATTTCAGTCCTTTTTAAATGACTTCTAATCTTTCAGAAATGTTAATGAGGTACTTAGGGTCTTATAAAAATGGGGTGAAGAAGCCAAAGTGATGATTGTGTGACATTGAATTTGGAGGTTAACGAGAAGACAGGAGAGAGAGAGAGAGAGAGAGAGAGAGAGAGAGAGAGTGTGTGTGTGTGTGTGTGTGTGTTTACACTAGTTGTAGGCCGAGAGATAAAGAGGAGTTAAGAGAGATAATTATGAAAAAATTAAATACATAATACTGCGTACTATTTTTCTCTCTTTTTTTGAATCAATGCCTTAACACCAACCTAGCTTAGCAAGATTAACTGTCAAAGATACTTTTGGTCTTTGACTCACTTTTTCCAGCCTTTTTTTTTTTTTTTTTTTTATCACCTTAAAGAAACCTGAGGTCCTACTTCTAAAATGATTACTTAACAGCTTAAGTATACTTTTTCATGTCTTATGAGATTTTAACAACTTGGGGTGCTGGCAGAGTTGGCCATCACACTATGTGGTATGGTCCCAACAGTCTGGGAGAACTTGTTGTCCCAGAACTTCAAGTGGAACTGTTGAGTTATTTAACAGTAACATGAAAAGGCAGTCCTATTGTTAATAATGAAACGCACAATTCTACCGTTAAAAAAATCTGTAGAAAGCATGAAAAGCCCATGTGTCACTTAGCAACATGCCCCATTCTGGTTTGATTTCTGTCTTGGCTATTTACTTCTTGTTTAAAAAAAGTACTTTGTTATGTATTATAACATTAGACATAAAAGTTAGTTGAAAAGACATTTACACTCAACTGCCAACAGTTGGAGGGGCCAATTACATCTTCAGTATGGAATGTCAGTGAATGCAACTGAGAAGTTTTAGGTTTTTTGTCTTTTTTGCAGTTTTTGGCCGGGGCTGGGTTTGAACCCACCATCTCCAGTATATGGGGCCGGTGCCCTACTCCTTTGAGCCACAGACGCCGCCTGAAGTTTTAGGTTTTTTAGAGGAGTAGCAATGTCTAATCAAGACCTTGAGAATGCTGGTCACAATCTTGTATTAGATTTCTTCAGCAGAACATGTGATTACAGGTATTACATACTAGAACTTCATGGAAATTAGTATTCATTCTTTTCTTCAAAGCTGCTTTTATTATCATTGAGTCTTACAAATATGTAATGTATTTTCAAAGATACATTTTCCTAATCTTATCTAAGCAACACTTCGTTTTTGAAAGTTTTTCTGATGACCAAATACATTCTGTTTAAGTTATAATTTTATGTGTTATCACTATATTAAGTTATGAATTATGATGGCTGATGAAATATTGTTATAATAACATAACTTGATGCAATGTTGTATATAGTATATATGTTAAGTTATATGTACTTAAGTTAATATCAAGTATATGAAATTGCCAATATTTGACCACATTTGACCTGCAGAATAACAACTTCACATGGTTTAGACCTAATGCATTTCATGACAGAACATGATAAAATGCGATAAAGTATAGATAAGGAAATTATTTAAAAACTCAGAGCGCGACACCACTATTGATGCCTTTCCTTTTTGTGTTTTCCCCCCTCCATGTGTTTTTGTATATAAATGAAATGTGTTTCACATTGAATCTAGGATTCTGTACCCTGTCTTTATTATTATTATTTATTATTTATTTTTTTTTTAGAGACAGAGTCTCACTTTATCGCCCTCTGTAGAGTGCTGTGGCGTCACAGCTCATAGAACCTCCAGCTCTTGGGCTTAGGCGATTCTCTTGCCTCAGCCTCCAGAGTAGCTGGAACTACAGGTGCCCACCACAATGCCTGGCTATTTTTTTGTTGCCATTTGGCCGGGGCCGGGTTTGAACCTGCCACCCTCAGTATATGGAGCCAGTGCCCTACCCACTGAGCCACAGGCGCCACCCCTTGTCTTTATTAGCTGAGCACTTTCCTTTGCCATTATATACCTGCAAACATAATTTTATACTTGTGTATACATACTATTCACACTGTGGATGACCCAGAATTTTTTAAACTGTCCCTTGAATGGACATTCGCTCTAATTTTTTTATTGTCATAATTAAAAATTGAATAAGTATCCTTACATAAAACTTAGTATGTTTCTCTGATTATTTCATTGGGATGGATCCTAAGAAGAGATGTTATAAACCCATAAAATTTCAGGTGTTTAAAGATTTTATCACGTATTGATCACTTTTGAGAAAGGAGATCTCTATTTATACACAGCTCCCCCACACCCCCCATACTCACAGATAGCAAAGCCCTTAAGCTCCCTGTGCTCTCACCAGCAACAAACATTGCTTTGAAAAACCTTCCATAATCTAATAAGTGGATAGTGGTATTTCTCTTTAATGTGCATTTCTTCAGTGACAGGTGAGGATGGCTTTTTTCCTCCCATATTTTTAATCGAGTAGTTACCTCTTTCATTTTCAATTCATATTCCAGGAAAATTTTAAAAAGGAAAAAAGAGGTCTGGTTGATTGAATGAGTTTCTTACTATTTCCTTTCACTGCCTTGGAGAGCCTCAGAACTATGAGACTGAGCAATATTTTTCTTTTTGTAAATGGAAAGGGAGGAGGAAATGGCACCTGTGAAATGGTGCTTGTTTGCTAGTCTCAGGCCCTAGTGCTGAGAATATCCCCAATTGCGATAATCCCACCTAAACTATAACATCCCCAGGGAGGGTGCTGACAGGGTCTTGTTGGTCTCTGTGTGGTTCAGCGCAGGGCCCAGTGCAAAGCAAGGACCTGGATGAATTTCATTTGGAATAAGTCCTCAGCACCTGCCCTGTAGGAAGGAGAATTGCTAGACGTTTCCCTCCCAGCCTCATTCCTCGCTGTTCTTCCCTTTCTTTGGTGTGTGGCCGTTTATCTCTGCTCTCTTGGGTGGCCCCTACATGGGTGCCAGTGAGGCCAAGGTCAGAGGCTCTATCTTCCTATGACCTATTTAGCTTTGTTCTGTGTCATGGCCACAAGCTGTACTCTTTTTTCCTGTGGCCAGCTGACTCAGATGACTTTTACCCATCATGGGGAAGAGCAGGCTAGAGACGTGGGACCGATTTCTGGAGCTAGAAGGACCTTAATGAACCTGTAGGTCAGTCTTCTTTTACTCTCTGAGAAGAACGCTGAGACCCAGAGGGTTCTCTCCTTTTCTCCTGGACAATGTCTTGGGCTCTATTCAATGGACAGATGTATCCCTAGCCACGTGGAAAAGCAGATACTTATCCCAACAGTGAGGGGGGAGATAGCCCCGCTCCATGCTTTGATGCCGATGGAGTGTTCACAACAACGTTCTAATTTCATAATCCTTGATTTGAATATAAATGACACATTTAGAGAGTGTCGAAGTCTGCCACAGTGAGGTTGCTGTCAGTGGTCTCATTCAGATTTTTTGGAAGGGACAAATAATTATTAATCTTTGAGGAAAACCCATTTGATGATGATTTGGGGAAGAGAAAATTTCATTGGAATAGGTTGGTTAAATCAAAATCAAATTAGTGATCATCTTCTCATAAACCTCTAATTATTTCCAATTTCTGTACTTCTTTGAGTGGAGCAATCATTATCCATTGTACTTTCTCCCATGAAAATTACTCTTATTATTCCTTAGCCCCTCTGCCAGCACCCCTGCATGTTACAGTAGGAGAGACTTCTCACTTCTCATCCCCATCTGTTCCTGCTCTAACCACTTTAGTCCTCTGCTTTCCTGCCAGATCCTCTTTGCCCAGGCCCCTTTGTGGTTTGCCATTGTCTACTCTAATAAAGTCCAAATTCTATTAGTATTGTGGAAAGGAGTGGCTATTTTTGTACAGATTTTTTTTTTGTTTTAAGGTGCTCATCTTTCACATTTCATAGATGTCATTTTTTTTCCTTGCAGTTTTTGGCCTGGGCCGGGTTTGAACCCGCCACCTCCAGTATATGGAGCTGATGCCGTACTCCTTGAGCCCTAGGCACGGCCCTACTTTTTAATTTCATATAACAGGTTTTATGATAGTTCCACAGGACTTAAGAAGAGTCTGAAACCCAAAATGATGGAAGAGGTCTGTGAGGGTCATGAGGCTATTGAATGGTATATTTGCAAGTGAATCACGTAACTGAGTCTTTAAAGATTAACACTTCGTGTTGCCATCAAGACTTTGCAGTTAAGTAAGGCACCAACCCTGTGTGTGTGTGTGTGTGTGTGTGTGTGTGTGTGTGTGTGTGTGTGAAGAGTCACCTAGAAGACCTATCCCAATCTAGGGAATATAGAATTTTTTCCTTTTAAATATATACTTTTAAGGCCACCATGTCTTTTCTTATTTATGTTTATGTATTATTTGGTAAATTAGGAAACTTTTGTTGATGTTAAGGAAGGATATATAGATGTGTGAACCTAAAATAAGTAGCATGGACTTTGGAGCTAGACAGACCTGGGTCAGACCTTGGGTTTCCACTTGTAAACTGTGTAACCGTGGACTCTTGATTCTCAGTTTTTTTGTCTGTAAAACAAACTTTCTATAATTCAAGAAGCTTGCTGACAATATAAAATGAAATAACAGGCGGTGCCTGTAGTTCAGTGGGTAGGTTGTCGGGTTTGAACCTGGCCCAGGCCAGCTAAACAACAATGACAGCTGCAACAAAAACTAGCCGGGCATTGTGGCGGGTGCCTGTAGTCCCAGCTACTTGGGAGGCTGAGGTAAGAGAATCGCGTAAGCCCAAAAGTTAAGAGGTTGTTGTGAGCTGTGATGCCACAGTACTCTACCGAGGGTGACATAGTGAGACTCTGTCTCAAAAAAGAAATAATAAATAAAATAAACAAATAAAATGAAACATAAAGTATTGCCAAGCAACTAATACAGCTTCTAGCACATTGTACATGTTCGTGGGTGGCTGGTGGTAGCATGGATGGTTAGTTGGTGATATCTCTCGCGTGTGCTGTGACTCTGGCCTTATAGTGCAGGTTTTCCCTGGTGATTTACAGGGGAAAAGTTTCCTAGGGTTGGGGGAGGGATGATCACACATCAGAAGGCATTCTTGCTAAATATAATTGCCAGGCAAACACATAGCTATATTGCACCCGTTGACCTAGCCCCAGTAGGAAAATGACCCACATATATGTTTTGCAAGGATTATTTCTTCCTGCCCACTCAGACAAATGGGCCGGCTGTGTGTTGGACCCTGGCCTGTTGCCTCACCGTGTTGGGTGGCCCGTGGGAGTGCAAGTGCTATTTGCTTTTTCTTTTAAAGAGCACGACACCATAAGAGAGAGAAACTGCATGTCATCAGACTAAACCCTAACTGTAACTGTGGTGCTGACTGAATGTGTGTCCTTGAACCCGTGAGCCTCAGGACTCTGGTTGAGGACTCCTATGATTCAGTTGCTAAGCCGTTTCTTTGCTCCTGGTCTATTTTAAATGCCAGTTCCCTCTCACACATACACACATGCAGTTTATCTGGTGAATTCCCAGTCATTTGTTAAAACTGAGCTCAGATGGCCCTTCCTCTCATTCATACATTTATTCCAACAAGAATTTGTCGAGAGCATGCTGTGTGTTAGACGCGGGGGCTGCAGCACTGGACCAAACAAAGACTCTGTGTCCCTGGAGCCCTGTGTCTACACTGGGATCTCGTCCCTCTGAGGTCCCTGGCCCAGTGACTTGCTGGATTGAATGGAAGAACAAATGCTTGCTTCTCTGGTCCTCCTTTGTCTGCTTAAGCAAATGACCCAAATCATACAACTCCCTAAAAGGCACAGTAGGAATTTTGGGAGTGGTAGAGTTTCTATGGAGATTTTTCTATTAGCATAAGAGTTGCCAGAACTTGTCAGCCTTCCATAAAATGTAGGGATATAATAGAAAGTTACAGACCTCCAAAGTTTGCTACCCTCCATGCTGACAGCCAAGACTTTCCATTCTTGGTATTGTAATCGAGCAGGTAATGAAGAGAGTTCTGCACCCGGCAGAGCTGTGTGTGCTGGGCCTGAGCGAGAATTCCCATGGACGGGAAGCACGTGCGTCTCCCTCTCACCTGCACTCGGGCCAGCAGACGTTTCCTGGCCATTGTTCCTGGAGGCTCCAGCAGCTCAGTTTCCGTCCAGCCAAGGGGAGGTGGAGCTGCCTGAGTGCTCTTCTGGGCCTGGCTTTTGTGTGCTGCTCACCCAAGCCACCCCCATGGAGACAGTGGCAGATTCGTGTGACCACATCTGTCTCATGCTCAGTAAATAAGGGGAAGACTTAGAAGAAGATTCCATTGGGAATCCGTATGGCAGGTCTACTCACTTTGCTCTTATGTAGGTTTCCGGCCATTTTCCTTCTTCTTTGCTGGTCCTCTTACCTTTGCTGCTGTGTGTGAAGGCACCCAAGCAGGATTTGGGGTGTGGTCACCCCTGGCTGAGAAATACAAATCTGTTGTCCTCCAGGTTCATTGGGAAGACATTCCATTGACAAAAGTTTCGGGAGCAAAGGAGAACTTTGGGATCACGTGGGGGACTGGATGTGTGTACGTTCCATCAGCCTGTTGTTTATTCTCGCATTACGAGCCTAAAGACTGCAAATCTATTTTCAGCGACTAGTTAAACGCCACAGGGTAGCTGGCTTTGCGGGGGCCATTTAGATGGCTTCCGCTGTAGGGTATCACGGCTGTGTGTTGATTAAAGATCTCACTCTGCCCTCCTAGACCAAAAGGTATATCTGCAAGATGAAAGCAGGGAAGCGTAATAAGATTAAGCTGGATATTGGTAGTTTCCCTTTTTAGAAACTCAGAGCAGCAATTTCAGCTTCCAGGTCTGTATTTATTTTGCCGTCACTCCTCCTGGGTCCTGTTTTTAGGTGAGTGGGACAAGGG
This sequence comes from Loris lydekkerianus, assembly GCA_963574355.1. Classification (NCBI taxonomy): domain Eukaryota; kingdom Metazoa; phylum Chordata; class Mammalia; order Primates; family Lorisidae; genus Loris; species Loris lydekkerianus. The sequence goes on from CAUYPK010118304.1 coordinate 43,520, forward strand.
GAAGGAACACAGTGTTAATCATTTCATGGTGTAAACACTATTCCAGACCCTTCTACAAGAGGCGGTCAGTCATCAGAGGGTGGGAGCCTCGGAAGGGCCCACACCCTCGCCCGTGCCTTCCTTCTGAACAGAATGGAGAATGATTGCAGGGAGAGCACTGCTCAGCTCGCCAGCGCCTGTGCGGGGAGGATGATGTGTCCATAGCAGTGGTTTGGTTTGGTGGGGACACAGGGAAGGGGAGGTGATGGGCTGAACTCCGGGAAGGACAAGTCACAAATTCAGCTCTCTGTTGTTCCTCAGCACTGGGTCCTGCCACCACGATGGTTCCAGCAGTTGAGCTCTGATGAAGCTGTGGCACCATGTACAGTGTGGAAGACCTGCTCATCTCTCATGGATACAAACCATCGAGAGATCTCTCAACACCGCGCCAGGATGACCCTGAGGGGCGCCAGCCAGCAAGGACGAGGGTGCGAGCTGGCCAGGGCCTGGTGAACGGGCACGAGGATGGTTCTGTAGCCTCTGCACATCGTAAGACACCTACAGGGAGAGGACATGTGAGCGACCCCGAAAGCCGCCGCCGCAGCACACCGAGGGGCCCCCGGGAGCCCCAGGGAGCGTCGGCTTCTAGAACCTCGGAGGCAGGGTAAGCTTCGCTGGTAACCTGCTGTTTTCCCTTGACATGGGAGTTTGGCAATGAGTTCTATGTAAGTGAGCTCTTTCAACTCTTGATGTTTGGGGCTAGGGAGGAGGAGAGAGGGTCATAGACAAGAACACACCTTTCCACTGGGATATCTGGGGTGTTCCACCAGCTCTTAACACAGGGCTGGGCTGCAGTAGGCCGTCAAGACATAGTGGCAAGTAAACTGATCCTCTTGTGCTCAATCCTGCATTTTAGGCGCCTGTTTCTTGGTGCCCTTGCAATCTCATCATTTGAGAACTTTGCAAAAGCTTCTTCATGTCCACGTACACGTTCCCAGCTTATCTAGCTTTCTTATTAAGGCATTTCCATATTTTGTCAGTTGCAGAGAGTTGAAAGGAGTCTGTATCCCCCCCACCCCTTTGTGGGGAAGGAAATCTTTCTTCTTGCCTATGTGTATCATTCCACTTGCGTCTGACCCAACTTAGCCTTGCACACACACACTGGCCCTAACGTGGGTATCCCGTCTGAGCACAGCTGTGTCTGTCTGTGGGTGTTCCCTTGTGACAGAAAGAGAGGGCGGCTGGCTTGGGGAACTGGCTGGTGGAAAAAGAGAGAATTTCGGCAGCTTGCCACGGAGCCAGCCTGGGAGAGGCGCCCTGAGAGACTCTCTTCCAAGCAGTTTCAACGTAGAGGAAAGCTCGGCCTTCACTTCCTGACGCTGTGATCGTCTCCAATGCTGCGTTGGGACCAGGCGCAGATGGGGAAGAAGAGTGTGTTGTGTGACTGCACATGACAGGCCAGAAAGGGACAGGGCAAGCGTGTAGAAGAAAGAGCAGAGAAACACCAGACACAAAGAGGTAGTGACTTAAGTCTGACGGGAGTGAACTAGCCTGCCTTGCTCAGAGGTCACCCTGTTAGAGAAAGGATCTTCCCGGTCGGTTGACAGCTTTCAGGCAAAAGTGGCAGGGATTTTGTTTTTATAGTCAGAGCATTTCACACCTTGGTTGTTAGAGGGAAGCAAAAGCAAGAGGCTCTCTCCTTGCCCAGTGCAACGAAAGCAGTTCTGTTTGCCAGGTTCATCCCTTCTCCAGTGGGGGGCAAGAGAGGTTATCACTGATGGAGCCAAGTTCAGGAGGGAAAGCAGAATGGAAAAGGGCTGGAAGCTGTTTTTCTTTAACCTGCCACTTCAGAACTGAAGCCTGAATCTGCTCGTGTCTTGGGCTTAACTCTCTTATTAGCCACATTCCTGGAAAAACGTGCCCACTGTGGGTTGTGCAGGAGGCTGCGTGTGGATACGTGGGCTGAGGGTTAAGACAGTGTAATTATTCCTACCACACAGACTTGTGCCTGATTTTGTCCTGCCTTCTGTTGTTTCTGGTTTTGTGCTGAGTCTGTCTGTATCTCCGAACTTGCATTTCAAGGTACTGAGCTTGTACCTGGTCTTTTGTTTCTTTTGTGTTTCTTAAAGAGCTACTTACAGTACTGGGCACACTGTGGTTATTGAATATATGCCGAGGAGTTCTACTCCCCCCACCCATACATACTCCCCTCCCCTCTCTAACAACCGTTGAAAAGCAGAAGGCTCAGGTTCTAACAGGGCAAAGACAGGGCTGTGGAATCCCCGCAGATGGGCTGTGTAGGTTACGTGGGGTCTCTCTCAAATTTGAGGGACCAGATCAGGGTTGAGTCCCCCCTGTAAGAACCCTCTCCAGAGTCCCATGTGGGCAGTGTGGTTCCCGACCCTATCCACAGCTCGCCCTAGGATTTCTGCCCCCTCTTGTGCAGGTTCCTGAGAACCTTGAGGGCCTGCTACCTGGCCTGTAGGTGGGTAGGCACAGTCAGTCTGCAAGCGATTGTTCTTCCTGTCATGAGTGATGTGCTCAGGGAAGTGGCTTCGTGTAGCTCGAGGGTGTGTTCACACACAGCGGAGTTCTCAGCAGACACGGCCTCTTCTCCGTATTCTGAGGTTGGCTGATTAACTCAGGAGGTGTACGGTTGGACTGAAAGTTGGCTTGCAGGGGAGGAAGAGCAAAATGCACGCGTGTTTGCAAAACTCCGTGCCAGCACCCCAAGCCTCAGAGACCAGCTGCAAGGCCCCCGTGGTTGAAATGAAAAGACATTTTCATTCTTTAGTGGCCAATAGAGAACTCAAAATAGGAGGGGAACAGAGGGAGCCACAAAGGGGAATTATTTTTCCCCTTTAGAAAAACAAGTAGTTTTCGGAGGAAATAAATAGGTGCCAATAGTCAACAGCTTAAAGGATTTTTGTAGAAAGAGAAACTAATAATACCATGGCTTGTGTGGATTCTGATTCTGGATGAAACTAGTGCTCTTCCATATCCTAGCTCTGGCCACTTGCAAGCACAACCGTGGTCTTGCGGCCTGTCCTATCCCATGCTGTGACCTGTGCCGGGCCAGTCTCCAGGTCCAGGGATACACGGGGCTCAGGGTGGGCCTGTCCAACGCCAGGCCATCAGGGTGACTGGGAGGGGTCCCAAGGGCTCCTCTTCTGCAGCGTCCCCACCATGTTGAGGTCTGTCCTGGAGGCGTCTCCACCCCTCGGACGTCCTCTGGACCCCACTCGCTTCCTGGGAAAAACAGGGAAGAAGGTCAGAGAGGCTGGGTGGAGGCTGCCTTGGCACACTCGAGCCTTGTACTCTAGTAGGATGGTGGAGACATGGGCCTGTTGGCAGTGTTGTTATTTTATAGCCGAGGAAACTTAGTCTGTTTTGTGGTGCCGCAATAGGATGTGTCACAGCCTGAGTAATTTACAGTGAACGGAGATGTATTGGCTCATGGTTCTAGACTCCAGAACCTGGAGGCTGAGAAGTCCACATCAAGGTGGCAGCGTCTTGTGAGAGCTCTCTGCCTGCACTGTCCCATGGTGGAAGGCAAGAGGGTGACAGAGAGAGGAAAGAGAACCTGACCTCGCTTTATCTGGGGCACCAATCCCACCCATGAGGATGGAGCCCACATGACCTATTTGCTTCTTTTTTTTTTGAGACAGTCTCACTTTGTCACTCTAGGTAGAGTGCTGTGGTGTCTTAGCTCACAGCAACCTCAAACTCTTGGGCTCAAGTGATCCTCTTGCTTCAGCCTCTCAAGTACCAGGGACTACAGACACCCACCACCATGCCTGGCTACTTTTATTTTTTTCTCTTGTTTTTAAAGACAGGGAACTTGCCTTTGCTCAGGCTGGTCTCAAACGCCTGAGCTCAAGTAATCCACCCACCTTTGCCTCCCAGAGTGTTAGGATTACAGGTGTGAGCCACCACACCCAGTCCCTAATCAATTCTTAAAGGTCCAACCCTGTTACAATGATATTTAAATCTCCATGAGTTTTGGAGGGGACAAACATTCCAACCATAACAAACAGGAAGCCCAGAGAATGTGGATCAATGCCACAGTGGAGGGACCCAGCCTGGGCCACCAGCCCCACCAGACTGCTGGTGGCTGCCGTCCCACAGCTGGGCTGGGCCTGCGTGTGCCCTCCAGTTTGAAAGGGGTGCTCAATTCTGTGAGCTCCTGTCCCACTTTTTTGTCCTTCACCCCACCCAGGCACGTGTGGATGTGTGACAGATCTCTCAGGGTGGCTGTGTTCCTGTCTGGGGCTCTGTACATGGAAGGATCACACCCCAGCCTGCCTACACGAGCCAGCACACAGAATACTGCTTTTCTGCAGATGCTGTGAAGAGCTACATGAATGAATGGGGGGTGGTATCCCCATAATCTGGGGCTTGGCTAGGACCCAAGATTCTCTGGTAAGATTATCAGTGTTACCAGACAAAAGAGAGTCTGGCCTCTTGTCACCGTCAGCCAGTATGCGGAGATGGGGATCCAAACGTCAGAAGGCCAGCAATTCTGAGAACAGTGAGAGTAGCCTCTCCAAGACTGTTCTGTTCTTCCATTTCCCGAATCACAGTTTTATACATAAAGGTTCAAAGCAAAGACTACATTAACTCCTGTTTTAAATAATAATCAGCATAGCTCAGTGACCTATTATAGCATTAATAATTCAAAAGTTAATCTCCTAAATCAATCCACCAAAACTCCTCAAGATAGACATCTTTAGGGTGGAGACTAAATTTACAAAACAGTGGAAGACCAGAGGTGAAGGTCAGGCAGGACTTACATGGACGAGAGCAGCTGTGTCATGTCGGCCCTAGCCTGACTGACTCCATCTTATTTTCACCACATGTATTCTCATCCAGACTTATTTTTTTCCCCTCTAGCAATTAGCATCAGCTTAGAACAGAGTTTCTTACTTAAAGAAACTCTTACTTATTGGTCATACCCAATACAACTTTGATGTAGGTAAAATAAATAAAGGAACACAAACAGGGAGCTTCCACTAGATTTCCAGATTTACAGGACTCTCATTTCCCAGCCTGCTGAGCTTTCACGGTTTCTAGATCAAGTTATACCCAGCACCTAGGCCAGGAAGAGAATGGCCGTTCTGCTGTGAAGAGGGGGGAAGGAGTGTGTGAGCCTGCTAAAAATCAAATGGCGGGGAAGAGCCAAAAGTCAGTTTTCATTTAGACACAGTTAATCCAACTTCACACATAGAGAGTAATTGTTCTGAAAGGCTCCCTGTCAGTGCGTCGGACCATCATCCTTCCTGCGGCTGGTCATTTTGTGAGCATGGAGTGTGCAGAAGTGGCCTCTGGCCCCAGATTCTGTGATGTGCGGCTCAGGGCCTGCCCTGGCTCTGGTTGACTGTGACGTCAACCCAGGCTGCCTGTCTGAGCCAGGCTGTGAGCTGGCTGTGCGAGGCCACTGCTGCTCCGCGCTGTCTAAGCCCACAGCCCCCTCCACCCCATCCCAAACCGGAGAACCCAACCTGTCAGTTCAGCTTTTTTCAGGTTCCTTCTATTGAAATTACTCTCCCCTATAAATTCTTCCAGCACTTTCTCCCGGCCTGCAGGATTGTCAGCTGTCATAATCTTGTGTATCTCTGACGTGGCTAATTACTAGTAAAGAATTTTACATTTAGTTAACATTCCTGTTTTGTTTTGTTTTGATTTTAAATCTGTTCACTGGATGAAACCCAGTATTTACATGCCAGTGCAGTTGAGTGAGGGCTGAGTGTTTCCGAGTATCAGGCTAACAGGGGGTGGTGAGTGGAAAAGACACTATATGTGACCCCCAGGAGGCTGGTTCAGGAAGGCTGCCCTGGGAAAGGAGGGCATTACCTCCCTTGTGGGCACGCGAGGGGGCAGTGTTGGTGGTTTCTGCCCTCACATGTGAACTCTTGGGGAATGACCAAGGAACAGAGAGAAAGCAACAGTCGCAGACTCCCCGAAACTTGAGCAGGATGGACAGTTTGCAGGGTGAAGCTTCTCTCCTACCTGAATGGGAGAGGAGGGCTCCTTGTAAGGGTACAGCGGGTGGGCGTGTGGACCATCCATAGGCAGGAAGTGGAGAAAGACACGTAGGCCCAGGGAGATATGGCAGGAAGTGGAGAAAGACACGTAGGCCCAGGGAGATATGGCAATGACCTACCTGTCACTTGGCGTCTCCCTAGATGGCAGGGAGGGAACAACCAAACACAGAAGCCTGAGTGTCACCCGTGGCAGGGACTGTGGGTGAGGACAGTCTCTAGGCCAGGGTGGCGCTGACCATGCACCACCCCAAGTCACGTTTGTCTGTCTTCACAGACCTTTCACAAAGTAATTCCAAAACCTTGGCACCCCCCTCCTCCAGCCCCCAGTAAGTCATTTGCTTTACAGAGAACTCATCTAGACACTGAGCACTCTGAAATGGTCTGCAGGCTTTGCATCAAAATCACTCACAGGGGACAAAAATCCCCACAGGTCATGTCCAAAGCTTGCTTGCTAACTCTCTCTCTCTCTTTCTCTCTCAGAGGAAGTGGGCAAAGGGGAAAAGCTCTGTGTTATCTGCCCATAGAGGAAACCGCATGCTTAAAATGCAAGGAACCATAACTCCATAATACCTAGCTACCATTAAAATATGTAAAAAGCTTTTATCAGGCACTCAGGCTTTCCTCAATGTGTTTCCTTTGCAGTCTTATAATCACAGGAAGCTATAAAATAACTTAATGTAGCCGAGGTTGAATTGCTGTAAAATAACTTAACCTAGCAAAGGTTTGAATCTGAAAGTCACACCCTCACCCTCCCTTCTCTGCTTAGCCCCAGGAATTCTGGTAAGATTTTTTTTTGTCAGTTAACCATGAGAATAACTTGTGATTATCCCCTGTCATCAGTGGCAGTCAGAGCTAATGAGAGACTCAGAAGTCTAGGAGAGTCTGTGATGTGGCCGTCTGGGGCCCTCGTCTTGGGAGGTTTGTGTTTGATCAGTAAACGTTCGTTCTAGAAAGTGCTACCGGGCAGGGTAAACAGTTAATTTTCAGGGGCTTTTTAAGCTTTTCTCAAATCACATTCTACTTCTTCTAAATGGTTTTCTAAAATGCTTGGAGTTTAACATCTGTTTCTAGGTACCTCTTCCTCTTTACAAAATTAAAAATCCACAAACATGATTTGCCTTGTAACTGCTTGCTTTGCATTCTAAGTGCTGGGCACTGGTGTGTTAGCTTCTGTCTTGGGAGAAGTTTCTTGAGCTGGTGTGCTCAGGGCTACACATGAAGATTCAGTCCTGCTTCCCCCACCGTCTCCAGTGCACCCCCCGCTTCAGAGACACCTTGTTCTTGTTTGTGAGCAGTGGTACCTTCCGGAAGGGCCTGGATACCTGTTCCACCTCCCACATGTGCTCCCATTCTCCCCTGCAAGAAGCAGGTTGGGTCCTTGGAACGTGCGCTTTCTAGAAGTACAGTGATAAAGTGCTTTTGGAGTTACTGGAAGACGTCCGCAGTCACACAGCCTGGGATGTCATTTGTCTTGGTAGCCACATCATCACTAAGAGGGGAATTGTTCGTGTGGAATTTCTCTTTCAGCTCAAGAATCGAATGAGTGAGTTAGGGAGCTAGGAAGTGCCCAAGTGGGAGTAGGCAACCAAGACACAAAATACAAGTTGAAAAAAGACCCAAGTGGGTCACTGTGTCCTGTCATTTTGCATTAGAGATGAAGGTCCCTCTGAGTTCTGCATGGAGGACTGAGAGTCTGGCCCAGGGTCTAGCTGATGTGCCAGCCATGGGACCTCAGGCCTGCGGGTGGCTTCCGCAGGGGGGAGTCATGAGAGCTCAGCTGCAGGACCCCAGGTGCACCTGCTGCTTGGGGCCGCCCTCCTCTTCTCACAGCTCTCGCTGGGTCACAGCACAGAGAACACACCATAAATATTGGGGAAGAAACAAGTGACTAGATGAAAGTGATGACAGTAATAGAAACGGGAAAGGGACGTGTAAAACCACCTATGGTGGTGCCTTGTGGACTATACTAGTGAAGACAGTTTAGCTGAAAATCTGATACATTCATATTAAAGAGAAAATACGAAAATACTTGCGCCATCTGCCTTGTCTACTGAGCTTAAGTGAAAGAAAATATATCAGCGCTCACTGCTCCTGCTTTGTTTTAATAAACTAAGAATTGGTTCACTCTACACTGGCATTGTGGAAACAACATAGCCTCTTCCTCAGAGACCAGCTGTGCCCGCAAGGGACAGTGTCCTGTCACGACTGTCAGCTGTCTTGTTGTTTCCTGTTATTATGAAGGTCTACTGATTATGACTTAGAAAAAGCTGGTACAGATCTAAAATAATCACCACGTTAAGACAAAGACCCCGTTCCTCCCCTCTCTTTCCTCTGTGCTACCTGACCCCCTTCTCCAGAGCATGCAAGGAAGTAGAGTTTCAACATGACCCGCTCCACAAACTGGGCGAATCATAATGATGACAGCAAGACCCAAAGGTTTATTAAATGTTAGGTACCACACTAAACACAGAGAATATATTGCCTCATTTAATCCCTCTCAACAAACCCTAAAAGGGAAGGATTATTACCGTCCTGGATTGCAGATGTGGCCTCTGGGGCTGAGAGAAGTTGGGGAGATGTGCTGGCCTGTGAGCCTGCACCTTTGCCCAGCACCCAGGGTAGGCATGCACACTGTCCTGGCCTTGTCTCTATGCTGCTCCTTGCTGGTGCAGATGCCAGAAGCCACCAGATGATCCTTCAGCCTGCTGCAGGTGCCACAAGCCTTGACTGTCCCATTGACTCAAAGCATCTGTCCTTAGGGATTGGCTGTGGGGTTACTGGGCTCTCGCAGGCCTGACTGCAAACATTTTCTTCTCATTCCATTTTTCTCCATGGGAGCCCCTTCTTGCTAAAGCTAGGAAATTGTCCAGAAGGTAATTAATAACCTGTAGTAAATGCAGGTCCAGCTACCCAGCCATCAGCTAGGAAGGGCCATATCTGGGAGGGAGGGAATGACGTCTGCCCTGTTTCTAGTTCCTAGGGCGTCTCCTGGTAGCTGATGGAGGGAGCCATCCCTGCAGGGCTCCCTCGCCCTCCTTGGGGAGACGCTCTGAGCATTGCGTCCTGGTAGGCCCAGGGATGCCCCCACGCAATGATGGTTTATAAGATGACTGCTTGTGTGGAGGGACAGGGTCATCTATCTGTGGGGTGTGGGTGTGGCTAGGAGTGTCAGCACGTGTCCTCAAGGGGGGTTTCCTGCTGACTAAGGAGAACTCAAAAGTATCTTATTGACTTCAAGGTCCAAATTGTTGGTATGTCCTTGTTATTTTAATCCATAACACAAATGACCTCATTTAAACAGCCGACAGGAGAAGTGGGGGACTTGTGGCACACCTTTCTCAAGACTTGTGGCACCTGTCGAAAGGATGTTCTTCAAAGATGCCGTGGAGGACTCTCCATGGAGGACAGCTCAGAGCACACAGCCAGTGGCTGTCTACATGGCCCTCCACAAAACCACCTGCCTATTCTCTATAGTTGTGGTCCCCAGATCCCTGGCTTGAACTGGTACAGATCCAGGGCTGCACAGCGGGAGGTGAGCAGCAGGCTAGCAAGGGAAGCTTCGTCTGTATTTACAGCCACTCCCCATCACTGCCTGAGCTCCATCTCCTATCAGACCAGTAGCAGCATCAGATTCTCATAGAAGCATGTGAGGGATCTAGGTTGTGAGCTCCTTACGATAATCTGACACCTGATGATCTGAGCTGGAGCTGAGGCCTTGATGCCATAGCACTGGGGAGTGGCTACAAATACAGATCATCATTAGCAGAGAGGGTTGTCAGCACAAAGCCAGTAATAAATCAACCGCTTACAGATGCATATAAACCCCCCAGCCCTATCCCACCCTCAGTCCATGAAAAACCTGTCTTCCATGAAACTGCCTTTTTGGCACCAGGGGCCGGTTTCTCTCCTTCCTTCATTGCATTTCCTCACTCTTCTCCTGTTTCTTCTCCCCAGGCAAGTTGTCAGGCGTCTACCTGAGCAAGACTTAACTTCAGAGGTACCCCCTTCCATAAGCGGTTTGCTTAGTCCCTGGTTTTATTACATATATTTAAAAAAAAAAAAAAAAATACACTCCTGGAATTTTCACTGCAGTTTCTAAGATGGCTCTGTCTTTCATGTCTGCACTAGGTGTGAATTTACTAATTTATGAACAGTAAGCAACAACCCAAACCCCAGTCCCCAAGTCAGGGCCTCCAGAACCCTCGAATATCTCCCACATACCTCACTCATGCAAAAGGTCTTTCCTAGACCTTGCAAAATCAAAAGTCCGAGGTTAAAGGGCTAGCCCGAAGACAATTCAGAAAACTACTGGCAACCACAAAAAGAGCCATTTGGGTCCATTTCTGGCCACCAGAGTTTTAGAGTATTAGCGTCCTGGTGCACAGCAAGTTGGTGCTGCAGCATGGATGGCTTTCAACATGGTTTTTTCTTCTCCTCATTCTGAGCTCATCTTTGTGGAAGCTGGACCTGCACACAGAGTTCAAAGCCAGTGTGGCTGAGGAGCTGTGACTTCAAGGGCTCCCATCCAGGTATATCAGTAGGCCCTTTTCCAAGGTGCATCCAACTGGGTTACCACCATGCTTGTTGGTACCGCGAGTGCCTTTGCCTGGTTTCCTTACATTCCTTATTCGTGTGGCTAAATTTAGCATCATTAGTAAGCTCAAAAAATTTTTATGCTTCCTCTTCCAGACTGATTATTATGTTTGTGTATTTTTAAAGCAGTAACTAAAAAGTAACCTCCTGGAATATCTGTCAGATACTTTATTTCATCTGCACCAGTGCTATTTGTCCTCGGTAGCCATTCATCCGGACATGGTACAAAGCAGTGTGACCAGGCGTTTGTGAATTTTCTGGTTACAATTCTGCCAGTATAGCCCTCAGTGTGGGTTCATGTTGGACTTTGCTGAACAGGAATTTTTATCTATTATGTTTTCAGAGCAGCGTTATCTTTTCTGATTGATCTTTAATTTATGCTAACCTCTATACTTCAGTCTTAATCTTCTCCTGACCCTGTATTTTCCCTTTCCAAAATTAGCTGATTTGTTGCCCTGTGTCAGAGGGCTGTTTGCAGTACACCAAGGCACCCTGGAAAATGAGATGCAGGCTTCCAGGGCAGAAGGGCATTAAGAACAAATTTTCATAGGGGAAGATATCTTCCCCCGTCACAGACGTATGTCAGGTACTAAACACTTGCCCTGGCAAATATGAGTCCAAAGAGATGCCTCTGATGACCTAGAAAGAAAGTTACTTCTGCTTATTATTTATTTATTTATTTATTTTTAATTTTTCTTTTTAAAGGAATGGGGATCTTGCTGTGCCACCCAGGCTAGAGTGCTGTGATGCCATCATAGCCTCAAACTCCTGGGCTCAAAGAATCCGTCTGCCTCAGTCTACCAAGTAGCTGGGACTATAGGCAGCCACCACCGCACCTGGCTAATTTTTAAATTTTGGGTAGAGACGGGGTCTTGTTTTGTTACCCAGGCTGGTCTTAAGCTCCTGGGCTCAAGCAGTCTTCTCACTTTGGTTTCCCAAAGTGCTGGGATTATAGGCATGAGCCTGCCCTTCTCTTGGTCATTGAAGTGATAGTTACAACCTTCATGTTCAGCTTGTCTATCTGCAGACCAACGCCTGACCCCCTGGGAAGGGGAGTGGCTTTAGAAGAAATAGGCCAGGCAAAATGGCAAAACCATCCACTAATCCAGAACTTGTCTCCAGGGTTTGAAGGCGATTGAGAGCAGTGGGCATCTGCTAGGCTGCAGAACTGGAAACCAGGAAGGAGTCACAGACCCAGGTCATGGCTCTCGGTGGGGTCTTTCTGCCCTCCACCCTGACTGCCGCAGCCAAGTTCAACTGACCAACTTTAGGGGCCAGTCCTGGTTCAGGAAGTGGTAACTGTAATGTCTGTTTCACTTCCCACAGGACCCCCAGTTCAGCCAGGCAGACAATAAGCCTCTACTCATTTTTTTTTTTAATTAAGCCACCCATCCATGTCCCTGAGTATCAGCCACAATGCTAGGCTGTGGCCGTCCAGATGGTAGCGAGTCATCGCAGTTCATAAGGACTCTGGAGTCCACTGAAGATTAATTAGAGTGTGTGAGACACTGGTTAAAGTCATTTCAAATATTGCCATTCTGAGTACACTTTTACTTTTTCAAAGAAGGGCATCATTTTTTTTCTTCTTCTCTTTTCTTTTCTTTTCTTTTCTTTTCTTTTCTTTTTTTTTTTTTTTTTTTGAGACAGAATCTAATTTTGTCACCCTGGGTAGGGTGCTGTGGCGTTGTACCTGACGGCAACCTCAAATCTTGGGCTCAAGAGTTCCTGTTGCGTCAGCCTCCTGAGTAGCTGGGATCACAGGCATCCAGCACAGCCTTCAGACAGTTTTCTTTTCTTGTTCTTCTTTTTTTTTTTTTTTTTTTTTTTTTCGTGAAGACAGGGTCTCGCTCTAGCTCAGGCTGGTCTCAAACTTCTGAGCTCAAACAGTCTGCCTGGGCCATCGCACCCAGCCTATCATTTTTCTGTTGTGATTGAGAATGGTGATGTAAGCTAACAGAAAGTTCTCCTCGTTTTTCTCATAATTAGCTCCCATATGTGATAGGGGCTAACAGAAACTTCTAATTTTTCTCGTAATTAGCTCTTATATATGCAGTAAATAGGTTTGCTAGTTTTCCACTGGATGTCATTCATATTTCAAATATTTTCTGATGATGAGACGTGGTCCTGTTAGCAGGTGTAACTGCTGTCTCAGCTCCATCCTGTTCACTTAGGAATGCTCTATAACAGCGGTTCTCAACCCGTGGCTCACGACCCCTTAGTCACAATGAAAATACATCATGGCATTAGGAAGGTTGAGAACCACTGTTGTATAAAGACCCTGCTTGTCCCAGGGAACTCGTTGGTACTGTTTGTTTGGGCTATCACGTTTTCCATTTTCCTTATTTTTGTTCCCCCACTCTGTGTTAATGTGTTCAGCATATTCTTGTGAAAAGTCTCGTTAACTAAAAAAAATTGTAAATTATTAGTTTCATCCCCCCCTTTTTTAAATTAAATTAAATCATAGCTGTGTACATTAATGCAATCATGGGGCACCATACACTGGTTTTATATACAGTTTGAAATATTTTCATCACACTGGTTAACATAGCCTTCCTGGCGTTTTCTTAGTTATTGTGTTAAGACATTTATAGTCTACATTTAGTAAGTTTCACATATACCCTTGTAAGATGCACCACAGGTGTAATCCCACCAATCACCCTCCCTCCGCCCATCCTCCCCTCTTCCCTCTCCCCCCTTTTCCCTTTCCCCATATTCTTAGGTTATAATTGGGTTATAGATTTCATTTTCTCTAAAAAGAAAAATTGGATTTCATCTTATTTCCTCAAACGTATTAAAAAACACATTCTTGGCTTTGAAGCCACATGAGATGCCCCACCTTTTCAGCTGGGAATGGAAATCTTCGAGCGGAGCCAAAAGAATATCCATACTTGATAAGTTGTCTAAGGGAGAAAGTCACCCAACTAACCCCATCTGGGCTCCACTTATGCCCATCAGAGCCTGGATCTAATGAGGTACAAAACAGATGTTTATTAATGACACGTTTTAATAGAGTTCTACGTCATGTGGTCCATATCTTAAAATAGCTTATTTGAAATTGCCCAGATGACTGGGATTTTCATTAAATTGGAAATTCCGTGACATTTTTGGGTGGAGAAGGAAACTGACCACATTCCTTCTGCAGAAAGCCACAGTCTGCTTGTATTCTTGCCCTGTTTATGTCGTTTTTTATCTGTCTTCTGATTACGCTCGTGGCCTGTACATGCAACAAATAGCACCTTAGGATTTCAGCCGCCTCTCTGAGCATGTGCCTAGACCCGAATGTGAGTTGAGAAAATGGGCCACAGCCGCACAGCGCAGCTTCCTCCACAAAGTGGGGCACCCTGAGAATACTCAGGACTGTAAGGAGGGAGAGTGGGGCTTAGGAAAGCCCGGTGGTATAGAGAGCCCACTTGGCTTAAGAACAGAGGCAAGAAAGTAAATTGTTTCTAATGTAAGTCATCAATCATATATACTTCCTAAGGATTTATTTTACTCTTTCGCAGTGGGGTCTGTAATAATTGGGACATCTTATTAAGAGTTACAGTCTTTAAGCGTTGCCCTTGGACTTTATTCTATGGATGCTGAGAGCCTGTAGCCAGTGGGTGCTGAGGACGTATCAGTGGTCCACCTTCTGCAGCCTACGGACAGGTGGCCCGTCACACAGGCATCCATCCCCAAGGGAAGGGACAGAGGCTTCTGGGGCTGCTCAGCTGGCTCTTGTAAGAGAGTGCTTGCTGGTAGGGGGAGGGAGTGTGCAGGGAGGCCAGCAGGAGCTTCCAAAATGACTAATCCCTGTCCAAAATGACTAATCCCTGTCGAAAATGACCTGAGAAGTGCCCTGCTCAGCGTTCCAACCCTAATTGTTCAAAAGGTGATTTCAGGGACAGTAAAAGTGTCAGAGAAACAGGTGACCCCTACCCTGCCTGGCACCAAGACAGCTTACACCTTGTGTGAGTAGTAAACTAAAGAAGTGTTCAAGTTGCTCGAGGGCAAGTGCTTTGCCTCAAATTGGTTTTGAATATTCTCTGCTTTTCGCCCCATATCAAGGCTTTGCTCTAAGGGGCTTCTTGATAAGTTATCAGGGATAGGCATGGACACAGGTCTTAGGAGCTACCCACACTTTTTAAGGCAAAGAAGTAATTCCAAAATAAGAATAGTAATAATAATAATATGAATTTTTACCAGGGGGCCCTTCAGAACAACTGCCTTTTGCCCATGTGATGGGAATGGTTTTCTTTCGGCTTTTGTACGTTATTGCCATGCAGAACTGGTGACCTTGGGGCACTTCCCTGTTTCTGGGGCACATTTTGACTGAAAAATGGTGGGTTGTATTGGAGGAATCATTTGAAACCACAAAATAGGATGTAGTGACACCTAAGCACATGAAAAGAAAAATTGGCTTTGCTAGAAATCAAAGAAATGAAAACTAAAATAATGAGACGTTATGGGGGAAAAAATAAGCAAGACTGCCTTTCCTCCACACTACAGGGGGACTGTACATTGGGAGGGTTTATCTAGGGTCAGTGTGACAATACGTATGGCATAGTACCCCGCACGCTGCTCACTTCTAAGCAGGTACTCTCGATAATTTGAGGCCTGTATTGAGTATTTTTATCTCAAGGAGTTTAAGAATGGAATCCACATTAATGCCTGTATAATGTTTAATTTGATCATACACATGCAGAAAACTATTCTATTCATCCATTAAAATTAAGCAGCACTTGAGGAATTTGTTACTACACTTGAAATCAAATGCAGGGTTCACAGAACGGGTCTCACATTCACACTTCCTTAATTAGAATTCTTTCCCAAGCTACTTGTATACTATGCAAGTTGGGGAAGTTGTTTAGGCTGTCTGTGCCTCAGTTTTCTTATCCGTAAGAGGGGGACATAATAGTGGTTGTAAGCCGGGTGCAGTGGCTCACACCTGTAATCCTAGCACTCTGGGGTGGATTGCAAGAGCTCAGGAGATGGAGTCCAGCCTGAGTTACAGCGAGACCCCATCTCGTAAAAGTAGCCGGGCATTGTGGTGGGCGCCTGTAGTCCCAGTAACTTGGAAGGCTGAGGCAAGAGAATGGCTTTATCCTAAGAGTTTGAGGTTGTGTGAACTATGACACCATAGTACTCTACCCAGGGCAACACAGTGAGACTCTATCTCAAAAAAAGAAAAAGTGGTTATAAAGTTTACCGTATTGACTACCACACTGCAAAAACAAAGTTTTCCTTAGGGACATGGTATTTTCTTAGGTCAAGATAGGCTAAGACACAAGTGAGTTATATTTGCTTCGCAAGGCCCCACGCTCAAAACTAGTGTAAGCTAAATGCAACTCACGCGGCAGTTAATGTGTTAAATGAAATAATTTATTTAGTGTGCTTAGCACGATGTGTGACACAGCCCTAAGGGCCCAGTACAAGTTAGTGTGAAGCAAGTTACTTAACTTCTGTGCCTCAGTTTCCTCCACTGAAAAATAGGAATGACAGTAGTTCCTACCTTACAGGGTGCTGGTGAAGCTTAAATGAGTTAATGTGCAGAAAGCACTTACTGACCCAGCACACAACCGGGCACACCACAGTTGAGTCACCACTGTGTAAGTGTCAGCCGTTTGTACTACAAGTGTTGGGACGTCTAGTAGGCTATGGGGACTATGAAAGCTGTTTGAAAATCCATGTCCTCACACACACCTAGACTAGAAAATGCATATCAAAGACACTATCTGTGAGTAGAAAGACTACAAGCAACATCTAGGTTTTGCACTGTGGTGTATTCTTCCAATATTCTTTTTTTTTGAGACAGATTCTCACTGTGTCGCCCTGGTTAGAGTGCCATGGCATCAGCCTAGCTCACAGCAGCCTCCAACTCCTGAATTCAAGCAATGTTCCTTCCTCAGGCTACCTAGTAGCTGGGACTACAGGCACTCACCATGACAACACTGGGCTAATTTTTCTCTTTTTAGTAGAGATAGGGTCTTGCTCTTGCTCAAGCTGGTCTTGAGCTCCTGAGCTCAAGCAGTCCACTTGCCTCAGCCTCCCAGAGTGCTAAGATCATAGGTGCGAGCCACTGCACCGAGCCCCAACATTCATTTTCAACAATGAGTACATATTCCTTTAATAATTAAAAAAAATAGTAATTTGAAATATTTTTCTGCATGGCTAATGGTTAATTGAAACAGCTGAGTCCTCTGAACTTCCTTCTAGTTAATGGTCTCTATTATAGTCCCAGGCTCTGGTCCTTTGTAAGGAGTAGCTTGAGATTTCCATACAGCGTGTAACAGCGTTATTCAGACACCTTTCTTCATGGCATTAGAGCCATGATTCTGAACTCTGGGTCTGTGCTTGAATCTTTTGGGGGAGATTTTGAAATACAAAGTCTGATGATTAAGTTTGCAGACTCATCTTAGAGAAAGTGCTTTGAAGGGTGGATTAGGTGCTTGGCGTCAGTGCGTAGCTTCCCAAGGGGAGTGCCTGGAAGGTGACTGTAGTGATCTTTAGCAGTGAGGTAGGTAGCACTTTTCCTAGGAGGAGTTTGCAAACTTAATCGTTCAACCTCATATTCTAGTGTTGTCTCCTCACTAGACCTGTTACATCCGCATGTGTGGGGCTTGGCCCTGGGTATCTAAGGAAATTCTCATGTGCAGCCAGGTAGTGAAGAGCAGCATGCATGGGACATTGCCATCTCTGCCTTGCAGAGAGTTTTGCTCCAATAACACAGCCCCCTCTTCCTCTCTCAATCTTAGACTCTCCCAAACTGTCAGAGGGCAAGAATCCCTGGAAATACCTGGGAAAAACACAGATACCTGGGCTCTCACCCAGATCTACCGAATCTGAACTTTTCAGGAGAAGAGACTCAGCCACATGTATGGTTAGCAAGCCCCCGGGTGATGCTTAGCAAAAGGGAAGTGTGGGAACTCTGCTCAGGTCAAGGTTCTCAGCTGTGACTGCATACTGGGAATGCCTGGGGGAGAACTGAAGAAGCTCTGATGCCTGGTTGCTGCCACCACTGTATCCCCTGACTTCCAAAATTCAGATGTAAAGCCTCTAGGACACAGCTGGACACTGGGATTTTGAAAGTTCTTCTGCTTCCTAGTGTGCAGTCACGATTGGCCATAGCCAGCAGGATGGTTCTCAAAGTAAGATCCTAGGACCAACAGTGTTGTGCATCACTGTTAGACGTGCACTTTGTGCAGCCCCATCCAGACCTACTGAGTCAGAACTTGGGGATAGAACCCAGCAATCTGCGTCTGAGCAACCCTCTCAGTGATTCCAGCACTCATTAAAATGTGAAGACCCTCCTCTCTCTCTCTCTTTTTTTTTTTTTTGACACAGAGTCTTACTTTGTTCCCCTGCATAGAGTGCCATGGCATCATAGCTTATAGCAACCTCAAACTCTTGGGCTCAAGCAATCCTTCTGCCACAGCCCCCAAGTAGGTGGAACTATAGGCATTCATCACTATTCCTGGTTATTTTTTAGAGACAGGGTCTTGTGCTCTTGCTCAGGCTGGTCTTGAACTCATGAGCTCAAGCAATCTACACGCCTTGAACTCCCACTGTTAGAATTACAGACCTGAACTACCATGCCTGGCCAGAACCGTTTCTTTTGATCGGTGATGTTAGAAGCAGGCTCCCAGACTCACTCCTGGAGATCTCTTGGTAGGTTTGGGCTGAGCCAGGAAGGCATTGCGCATGGTCTAAGACCTCCCCTTGGGAAGCATTGCTATAGGGGTTTACCCTGGTTCCCTGGGGCATTTTGAAGATAAAGAGGCCTTGCCATCTCTGGAACACACCCAGCATCCCTATGTCCTTGGGGAAGGCCTGCTGAGGGCACAATACGCAGCTGTCTTCAGCCACTGTGAGTGGGTCGGTCATGTTTTCCTTAAAGCTGGCAAGTCCTGTGGTTGAGAACCCATTGTTCAAGGGGGCTGACCTAAGTTTGATGTCGAACAGCAGCAGAGAAGAACATGGTTATTCTGTCCCTAATGCCGGTGCCTCTTTGTGTTGTAGGTTTTATAATCACCCCACCTTAGTGTGGAACCCCCAGGCCCAGGCTGGTAGTGACCAGACCCACTGGAAAAGAGGAGGACCGGACGTCGGTAGGTCGCTGGGCCCAAGGGACCGAGAGGACCTGGAAGTCAGAGGAATGGCCCAAGCCTACAGCCTGCCTGGCCATGTGAGGGAGGGTCCCTGGGAAGTTGGAAGAAGGACAGGGCATGTGACAAAGAAGGCAGTTTGGGAAGAAGAGCTGAGATCATCGGGTCCTGCCAAGTGGCAGAACGTCAGCCTGGAAAGCTGGAACCAGCCGAGGAAATTAGGGAGGCAGATGTCGGATGGCGCTGGGGAGAGATTCTTTCAAGATTTGTATCCGTTCATTCAAGGAGAACACATGTTGAATTCTCAGAACAAAAGGAAATCCCAATCGTTGCCTAGAGTCCTTTCCCCCGAGAACCTGAGTTGCACAGAAATCCCCATTCCATTAGGTGATGGATATTTACCTAAAATGCCACCGTATCCTCCAAATTGTCCGCCTAATCTGGAACCCACAAGGCACCTGGAGAAAGGTGGCTCCTCAGTGCCTTTACTCCGGCCCAAGTTTGGGAAACCCCTCAAGCCCCCATCTCACGGCTCGCACCAGCCTTCCAGGGGAGGAGTGGAACTCAGCGACCATCAGGACAGCCGGCAGGCGGACCTGCACGCCCCCAGGCACGAGCCCTGTGCCGTGGAGTCTGGCTTGGAGCCTCCGGTGTACGTGCCTCCGCCGTCATACAGGTCACCCCCCGAGCACATCCCAAACCCCTACTTAGACGAAGACCCAGCTCCCAGACCTGTTTGCAGTGGCCACAGCCAACAGCTGCCTCTGACTGAGAAGGCCAGGGCCAGCGGGCAGCTTCCTCCTGGCCCCTTTAGCACTGGGAATGGTGTGAGCCCCTGCTGTCCTCGCAGGCCCTCTGCCACGGCCCAAGACAGCTCTGTTCAGTATATCCCCTTTGACGATCCGCGGATACGACACATTAAACTAGCTCAACCCCAGGGTTTCTGCGAAGAATCAAAGCTTGATGGTAAGTCCCGGAACTCTAGTCCTGTCATGCCCCAAGAGCCACCTCGTGGGAAAATGCAGCCTGATGGTGCCGTTTGGGATCCACAGGGCCTGACATCCCTGTCAGGGGATGAGAGAGACCTGGCCCTGGCTGGTGCCCAGCCGTGGTGGCTGTGGGGCCAGCTCTCCAGGGATGGAGAACCCAGTGGCTTCCCCGACCAAAGAGACCACTGTGTCACCAGAAGACAGCGGCCTGAGGTAGGGGGCAGCCAGCAGCGACACGCAGAAGGCCAAGTTTCCTCCCTACACTCACAGGGTGCGAGTACCTGCGACACTCAAACCAAGCTCAAAAAGTTTGAGGCTGGGATTCAGACCAAGAAAAGTTCAAAGAAGAAAACAAATGAGACCATATTTTGTTTGGTTTCCATCCCAGTGAAATCAGAATCACATCTGCCAGATATAGATACGAACAACAATGACTTGAAACAGGGTGGCGATAAAAAGAATGGTTCTGATAAGAGCGCTGCCCTGCAGGAACAGAGCCTGCTGAGCCTGTCCTCCACGGACCTGGAGCTACAGGCTCTCACGGGAAGCATGGGCGGGAGACCTGAGTTCCAAAAGCAAGATCTGGGGGAACCAGAAGACCACAAACAAACAGATGACCTCAGATTCATTCACTTCACCCAGCACAGAGAACTCAAGTATGCTGGCTCTTGGCCAGGGCACCAGTACCGAGACCAGCAAACACAAACCAGCTTCCCTGAAGAATCCCAGAGCTCGCAGCTGCTCCCTGGTGCACAGCCAGCGGGGTCAAGTGACACAGGGCCCACTCCACAACATCCAGACCCTGCAGCCTCTGAGGGTCAGATGCACATGGCGTTGGCTTCTGGTGACCACAGACAGAGGCCAAGTGCCCATCACCTGAGAGGTCAGAGATCCCTCAGCCCTTCTGGCAACAGTGTTTTCTCAAGGACCTCCCGATCCACGCACCAGGCCCCTGCACCAAAAGCGGGTGGGATTCAGCCCAGCGTGGACGTCCAGGGACATGGAGCCAGCCCCAAGCCCCTGCGTGAGGTGGTGAAGGGGGAACCGACGGGCCCATGCAACAGCCAGCAACTGTTTGGGCAGTTTCTTCTGAAGCCGGTCAGCCGGCGTCCCTGGGATTTGATAAGTCAGTTAGAAAGTTTTAACAAGGAGCTTCAGGAAGGGGAAGAAAGCAGCAGCAGCAGCAGCAGCAGTGAGGACAGTGACGCTGAGCAGCAGCGGGAGGACCGCGCCAGCTCCAGGCCAGAGAATCCCAGCTCCCCTGGACACAGCCCGGGGCCGAGTGCTGAGCTGCAGTCTGTGACGTGGGTGCTGGAGCCCCCCATGTGGCAGTCGGGAAGGGAGGAGCATCCATCTGAGCCCTGGAATGCGGGCCCTGGGCCCAGCAACTCTCCCCCCTTAGCTCCCTCACAGGTAGAATGTGGCAAAGGGGACTCTTTCTGGTCAGCAGACGGAAGCTGGAGTAATGAGGTTGACAGGGCAGTGAATGAGCCAGCATTCAGCCCAGGACCAGTGCAGGGACTGGTGTCTTCAAGATCAAGTGGCACAAAGCCAGTGTCCCCATCCTCCCCAGCTGAGCAGAGGGAGCCCCAGGAAATTCAGAAACTCATCAGTGCTTTCATTTCTGCGAAACCCAGCATAGCAGGCCCTCCGGGGTTCGACAGTGGGAGACAGAGGGGTGCGATGCTCCCACTCTCCCTGATGGGCAAGAACCGAGGGCTCTCGGCACCAGACCTGCGGTTGGTGGGGCTCGCCCCCGGACAAGAGCCCAGCACCAGCCAGGTAGACGGGTCTTCAGGTGAGGCAGTAGAAATCCCCCCAGGGGAGTCACTGCAAGCTAGGGCTGCGAGGATCCTGGGCATCGAGGTGGCTGTGGAGACCCTCCTACGGGGCTCCAGGAGAGCAGAACAGAGCCAGCCTCCCCTGCCTGATGCAAGTGCCTGCAGTCCAGAGTCTCCCAGGGACGAGCCGTCATCATCCGGCTCAGCCCCAGCAGATGTCCCCACAGTGCCCACTGACGCCTTTTATGGCCGGAGGAAATGCGGCTGGACCAAAAGCCCCCTCTTTGTGGGGGAAAGGGACAGTGCCAGGAGGGCTTCCCCGGTGTCTGATCACTCAAGTGTGGACGGGGTCATCACCAGCGAAGCCTCCAGCCCTGAGCCTCCCCTCAACCTCTTGGAGTCTAGGTCTTCCAACCAAAAGGATATGGGGGCAAGACCTCCCTTCAGGTCTACTTTGTTCCATTTTATAGAAAGGACTCCAAGTGTGGCAGGCTCAGAAAAGAGGCTCAGAAGCCCTTCCAAAGTGATTGAAAGTTTACAAGAGAAACTGGCCTCCCCTCCCAGCAGAACAGCCCCCGACCGCCTGCTAAGAATGAAGGAGGTGAGTTCGGTGTCTCGGATGAGAGTGCTGAGCTGCAGGAGCACCGACTCCACGGAGGAGACCGAGGAACTGAAGGCCATCAGAGGCCAGCCCGGCCCACCCAGGGGCTCCGTGTCTCTAAGCAGTGAGGACCACACACTCTCTGGCTCTAAGCAGGGCACTTCTTGGGGAGAAAGTGAACGTCCAGCCACAGAAAAGAAGGATGGTGATCAAGACTTCTGGTGCCCAGGTGAGGAGTCAGGCAGAAGGGCTGGTGTTCCCTATGAATCTGGAGTCTTAGGTGGTAAAAAATACCAGATAGGAGGAAAATGTAAATCTGCATATTCAGAAAAGGTTGAGTTTGGCCTGCTGAATCATTTTATTAAAATATTCTTCCATTTCAAAGAATTACCCCAGAAGCTTTCCTTTAAGAGTGAAGGTCTTATAGTATATGCATGTATTTGAAAGGATTATATTTCTAGAGGAGTTATACTCATAAACAACTACATAAAATTATCTATGTCCACAACTTTGCAGGCTTCTTCATGTGAAAAAGTAAGTCAGTAAATAAAAGTGTCCCAGCTTTGGTGGTGGCACCTTGACAAATCTTGCTGGACACCATAGCATTTATTCCCACTACTCTCCTAAAATAACAGACATTCACCCAAGTAACCCCCAGGTCGATTATCAAACCATCCTTTATGCTATATTTGCACCTTCCAAATTTCTTGGCCCTCTGATTTTTTGCTAATTTTTACCACCTCTCCATTTATGAAACTTAAAAAGGATTGCTAGATACAATTAATGGCTTATGCTTCTTTCATATCCCATTCCTAGAAAATTCACCCACCAATTTCCTTCCTTTCTTCCTCCCTCCCTCCCTCCCTCACTTCCTTCCTTCCTTTCTTCCTTTCTTTTTATTTTTAAGGCAAATATAAAATGTTTATTGAGAAAGCGAAAGATAGGTTTGCAGAGCAAGAGCAAGATACCGGCTTACAGGGCAAGATAGGATGGCCATAGACAGCAGATGGGTCCCCATTGTCATGACAAAGAAAAGGCAAGGAAGACCCAAGTATGTTTGTGAAGCCCACTACGTTTTGATTGTTAACCTCGGGTGAGACACCCGCAGGTCTTTGGGCCCTCTTCATCCCCTTTACCTTAGCATATTTTTGGAGCCTTCTCTGATTGGTGAAATCACAAGGCAGTCTCCCATCACTGGTAACAGGGGCTTTCCCCAAACAAGATTTCACCATCTCAGCTGTGACACAGGAGGCCCAAAGAATGCTTGGCATCTCCATTTCAGACACTTTCTTTAGCAGCCAAGAACCGATCAATTACCATATTTTATCATGAAGAATGTGCTTCCATATATAATGCGTACCCATGTTTTTTGATCAGACTTCCTTGAAAAAAAAACAAAAACATGACTTTCATCTAGATTTTTTAATTCAGACTTTTATTTGTTTATATTTAGGTATTTGTTTTTTTGTGTTATAGAATTGTAGCATTTACTTTTTAACATTATGGTATAAGACATTTTCTGTAACAAATAATTACAAAACTCAAGAACGGATACAAGGTATAAGACATGTTATGTACTGGTAACAAACTTGTATTTACCCATCATAGAAATAGTACTTCACAGTATCAGAAGTTCTGTTCTCTTCCATTCCCAACTCACCACGTCTTCTGAAGAATCACTTTTCTCATCCCAGTAAATTTTATCATCCTCAGTTCCATCCATAGCACTGCTGATGTCACATTTTTTAAACAATTTCACCACCACTTTCTTTTTGACACATTCCCCAATCTTAGGATTCAGTCTCAAACCTGGGCAAGGGATGCTTTCTTGATTCTGCCTATAGGTGGTAAATCATTCCCAGCTGATTGGATCCACGATGTCCACCCTCTCTTTATTGGGACATGTCATTCTTCGTTGGCCAAAAATGCTTTCATTGCAAGTTCATCATCCGTGCAACAAAACTGATTACTATATTCCAGGATATTATATGGGTCACTATGAAAGACAGACCATATGGTCCATTATTTCACATCCAAGAAACACAGTCGACAGTGTCCTGATGGACACGTGCAAATTTCAACTGCTTGGCTCTTTGGTGTTGCTGGGAGGGTCCCGTGCAAATTTTATAGTTCTTGATTTTTATGTATCTCAAAAGTTTCATAATGACCCACATATTTTGCATATGAATATCATTATTGCTTTCTAGAGTTACACTTTATTTTATTTACTTTTTTCTTTTTTTTTTGAGACAGAGTCTTACTTTGTCGCCCTTGATAGAGTGCTATAGCATCATAGCTCACAGCAACCTCCACCTCTTGGGCTAGGTGAGTCTCTTGTCTCAGCCTCCCAAGTAGCTGGGACTATAGGTGCCCACTACAACGCCTGGCACTTTTGCTCAGGCTGGTCTTTAACTCCTGAGCAGCAATCCACCTGCCTCTAGAGTTACACTTTTAATGCATAAGTATAAATAAAAGAATTTAAATATACATATATATATATATGGAATTAGTAGGGCCTGTGCATAACGCATATCCTTAATTTTCACCTTAGAAATTTGGGCCCATTATGGCAAATATAGTATATACCCTAGAAATGATTAAAAGAAGAAGGGAGATCAATGTCAAAAGGTCCACATTATAAAGCACAGTTGGAAAGGACCTTCCATCATTTAGGCCAGAGTCCTTTTCACAGAGTTACTTTTCACAGTAAGGGAAAGACTGTGCTCCCCTAAGCGGGAGCCACCCCCTCCAGGGATGGACCCACCCTTCTTCCTGTGATGCCTCCAGCAGGTGGTTCCACTCCTCCCACTCCTTCTTATTTTCTGTTTTGCAATCCAAGACTTTAGAAATAACTGGAAATGAACCATTGTTTCCACCGGAAGAATCCAGAAGTTTGCAGCAAACAAAAACATCACTTGAGTCTCCTTAAATTTCCCCACAGATGCCATGGTTTGAGTCTTAGGGTCATTAGCCAGTGATCCTCTGTTCCTTATGCAAAATCCATGGTTGAAATGATCCACCTGCCAGAGATCTGGTGGGTCTTCTGAGGTTACAAGAGGGGTCTTTGCTGAGGAAGAGAATAGTATGAGTATGGAACCTTTGCCATTAGGGTAGAGAAGTGTCACCTGGCCTGTTTTTTGAGATGCTGGGATTTTCTTCTTTTTGTAGACTTCAGCATGATTCCTTTCTATCCCCCTCACACTTTCCCCAAATATGCCCACTCTGTTTTAAGGACCTTTTGATATTTATTGCCATTCTTCTTTTGATCATTTAATCCATGCTAAAACACGGCATAGGTTTCTAAAGCAAGTTTTTTCATCTGTCAAATCATTTTATCAGTCCTGCCTCTTTCTGAGAATTGTAAGGATTTTAAAATAAGACAAATCCTATTATAATAGAGCACCAATTTGTAAATATTTCTTCGTCTCAGTGCATCCCTATTTGAGGGATTATTTGGTAAAATAAGATTTCTAGTTCAGTAAACCACACCCTCGATTTTTAGCTTGAGTGTTTGACATGTGAATGGAGTCCAGAAGGTATCCAAAAACATGCAGATAATTGCAAAGTTTTATTTTATCTATCCCTTAAAAATATCTCCCTCGTGACCTTTTAATTTTTTTTAGCTATAGTTACCAACAACTAGAAATTTTAATTTTTACCCCCTTCATCTGATGTGTTTCTTAAAGCACAACAAAATGGCCAAAAATCTGCAGGCAGAGAGCTACTCAAGTTGACAGCTACCCCAGGCATTCTCAAGTACAGCTATGCATTGCTTAATGATGGGATGTGCCATGATAAACGTGTCATTCCGTGATCATGTTACTGTCTGAACATCATAGAGTGTGTTTACCAGACTTCAATGGTGGAGCCCGCTGCCCTCTGCACACCTGTACAGAGTGTCACTGTACTGACTACTGCAGCCACTGTAACACAGTGTACCTAAATACATCTAAACATACAAACATTACAATAAAAATACGATATAAAAGATAAAAAGTGGTATGTCCATAGAGGGCACTTGGAAGTTGCTGTGGATGAGTCAGTGAGTAGTGACTGAAGGTAAAGGCCTAGGACATGCCTGTACACTATTGTAGACTTCAGGCTACAGTAAGTTAATCAAAAAGCCATTGTGGTACAATGAGCTGACAGCTAGGCGATGGTCAGCTAGTGTGGTGTTACTAGGTGATTGTTAGCTACTGTGGTGTTGCCAGGTGATAGTCAGCTACTGAGGTGTTGCTAGGTGATTGTCAGCTACTGAGGTGTTGCTAGGTGATAATCAGCTAGTGTGGTGTTGCCGGGTGATAGTCAGCTAGTGTGGTGTTGCCGGGTGATAGTCAGCTAGTGTGGTGTTGCCGGGTGATAGTCAGCTAGTGTGGTGTTGCCGGGTGATAGTAAGCTAGTGTGGTGTTGCCGGGTGATAGTAAGCTAGTGTGGTGTTGCCGGGTGATTGTCAGCTACTGAGGTGTTGCCGGGTGATTGTCAGCTACTGAGGTGTTGCCGGGTGAGAGTCAGCTAGTCTGGTGTTGCCAGGTGATAGTCAGCTAGTGCGGTGTTGCCAGGTGATAGTCAGCTAGTGCGGTGTTGCCAGGTGATAGTCAGCTAGTGCGGTGTTGCCAGGTGATAGTCAGCTAGTGCGGTGTTGCCAGGTGATAGTCAGCTAGTGCGGTGTTGCC